>APFE030044015.1:161561-205058 GCA_000404065.3 Pinus taeda | reverse complement strand
AATCTTAGAGTTCCATTTGTAATCTTAGAGTTGGTTTGTAATGGAGATTTTGAAATAAAGGATCATACTTCAATTTTGCTTCTACATCTGAGTCTCCATTGAAGTGGTATGCTTGTGGAGTTATGAAGGGCCCCCATGGCCTCACTTGCATGCTTATTTGCTTATTTTAGGTATAATTTATTTTATGTTTTTGTTTGATTTCAACTTTCAAGTTTTGTTAAATGTTCTAATATTGGAAGAATCTTATTTGAAAGTTTTCTTATAAGAGAATCGTAAGATCTCATACAATTATTAGATCTAGGTTTATTTCATTTCAGCTTTTAATTTTTTTTATTAGATGTTCTAATGTTGGAAGAGATCTTGTAGAATATGTTCTTGTAAGAGAATCAGAGATCTCAAACAATTGTTACATCTAAGTTTGATTAGTTATTGAAAGAGATCTTAATGAATATGTTCTTGTAAGGGGACTTTAAGATCTTGGACAAATTAGGAATCTTTCTAGATCTATATATTTTAGATAAGTACTTCTAAGTTTACCTTCCCAGGTTGACATTAATGGAACTCTGATTTGCATCCGCATTTTAGACCAAACAGAGAGCTCAAACTCAATTGTTGGAAATGATGATTAATTATTTCGACCCAGAGCAAGAACAATTTTTTATAGACTCAATGCCTCCACAAATTGAAGTGGAAGACATCTACTTCGTTATAGGTCTCTCCAGAAGGGGAGAAATTGTCAATGTGAAAGGCAAGGCCAACGGGGGCCTTAACATTGATGATTATATTATTGTGTACTATGCACTAGACACTAACAAAGCTGGGTCACAAGTCATGAACCTGCCTATAAATATCATACTTTTCCCTATTGCTGGGATATCAGGTTCATCTTGTTTACACCAGGCTTCATGACCAGTTATGTTTCTAGCAGTGGAATTCTTGAAACTAGTAGTGTATGATTAGGGTACAACACTCTTGGCTAATATGAAAAAGAAACTCACATTATCCAGATAGGGGAAGACAAATAAATTACGTTTTGGTACCATTCTCTACTCATTTTTCTTTGAGATGATTCTTGTGATACAACCCAGAGTAGCATATGCCATCAACAACCCTAGAGATCTAAAGATGGTCAGATGGTTAGATTTAATGAAGAGACGTGGTGAAGGAAAAGTCACCCAAGTGGCCTTTGATGACGATTTCTTCCAATGGTGGGAGAAAAATTCGTGGCCATTGAGGATTACACTTATGCAAGACTAGACTTCTGAGAGGATAAGAAGTTAGTAATTCCCGAGGGGGCTTCAAGGGGAGACACTAGTAAGTTTTAATATTTTAATATATTTTATTCATTTTGTTTTTAAGGATAGTCTCAAGAAATTTAAATTATTTTTCCATGAAACAAAAATCCTAATAAAATTAAATAATCATGATGCAGATGTGGTACCAGTGAGACCTGAGGGTCTACAGAGGCATAGGTTTCATGGCAGAGACATGGAAGGACTAGTAGATGAGTCTAAGAGGGTCATCTAAGAAATACAAAGGAACTTGGAGATTTTCATTCACCAGGTTGCAATGGCAGCAATAGAGGATCTTCCTGAGGCTATACAGAGATGGGTGGTTAGAGTACCAAGAGAGTGGATGTGACTCTTTCGACTAGTGGCGAATGCCATCGTCTTCCACCGAGATGTTCATCTATGTTAGGGCCCTCAAATTTAGATTTTAGATAGACTGGTCTTTTTTATATAGACATGATCAGGCCTAAGCCCTAATTTTTCAAGACATTTGTCCACATTTTTTAATATTTTGACACTTATCTATCTATATATACAAATATTTCGAGATGACTTGATCATATATACAAATGATTATTTGATGTTTTTTATTTAATGTGATGAATGACTGATATGTCAATCCAATGTTTGGTTAGCTATAAAATCAACAAATGCATTATCTGTTCATGGAATGTGAATAAAAGTAATAAAATTAAATGATCTTTGTAATAATCTCACTCTCAAAAATTGACGATGTAATGAAGGATCCCTCACATGATAAATATTATTTAACTGAGACACAACCAGTTGTGATTCCAAGTACACCATAATGATTCAATACCATAAGATATTACATTACAAAGTAAATTAATAATGACATTGTATTTAGCCATATTATTAGAAGCAGGACCAATATATATGCCTCTTGCAACCAACAACTGGCGAGATGGATAATGTATTACCCAAGTGGCAGAAGCTAAATTCCAAGTGTGTTTATTGGCACTGTCTATGAATCCTAAGTACACCAAATTACTCATTGAAACCTTCCAAAGAAGATAAAAAACCACCATCATCACCATGACACTCATAGACAAAAACTAAAACTATGTACAATATTTAATAAACAAAGCAAATTATTAGGAAAGATCCTAAGCATAATACTTCTTGAGATAAAGCCCGTTTCTACTCTCTGACATCACATTCACTTAAAAATCAACCAACTCATAAGCACCCTTCTTCAAGACCCTTTTAAAAATGAAAGGATCATACCACAAAGGTTTAAATTTTCCTACCCCCAAGTTGTCTTAATCTTGGTCATAGACCAAGATAAGGTCACCTTTAGAGAAAACCCTAGGTTGCATGAAGTTATAATATTGATATTTTACTCTTTTCTTCTTTGCCTTGTTCATTGTGGCAACATCGTGACATTGCTCATCAAGATATTCCAAATGAACAAGGCACTCTTCTAGATTTGAGGTGTCTGGAAGTAGTTGGACTGCCAACTTAAGAGATGGAATCTCACATTCTATAGGAAATATCAATTCAAAACCAAAAACTAACTGAAAAGGAGTGAACCCCGTTGAAGTCTTAACATATATTAAATATGCCCATAATGCAGGATAAAGCATGATGTGCCAGTTGGACTTAGCTTGATTAATCATCTTTTGTAGGATAGTCTTAACAAATTTATTAACAACTTCAACTTTTCCATTATCTTGAGGATAATAAGGTGGTGAATGTTCCTACTGAAATCAAACTTTCAAAGCTAACTCAAACATCATATTATTCTAAAAGTGACTACCATGTTCATTGACACTCTCTTTAGGGATACTGAAATGTGAGATGATTTGATTAAAAAGGAAAAGAGTTGTTGTATCACCATTGTTATTAAAAGTTGGCATGGCTTTGACCCACTTCATAAAGTAGTCCACTGTTACAATCATGTACTTTTGCTCCTTAGCCAAAGTTAGCTTACAAGTTATAAAATCAATTCCCCACTTATTAAATGGACCAATAGAGATGACAGGAAAAAACAAAGATGGATGAGAACACATTTTCCAAGTATAGATCAGGCAGACATGGAATTTTTAAAATTCTTAAATACAATCTTTGAAAATCGAAGGCCAAAAATACCGTGCACGCAAGATCTTCTGAGTTGTTGCAAGCCCTAAAAAATTACCTCCACAAGCTCCACTGTGTAAGTCATTTAAAATTGACTCAACTTCTTTTAATTTTAAACAACGTTTAAGGATTGAATCAACCCCACGATGATATAATTATCACCAATGATCAGGTAACTCTTAGCAAGGCGACATAATTTTTGGCGTTTGTCCTCAGAAAAATACAGAGGAAACTTTGAAGTCTGGAGATATACAATGATGTCTCCATACCAACGATCTTATGAGGAGATAAGAAAAATATTTTCATCCGGAAATGATTCTTCATAAGTAACATCTCTCTCACAAGGCAATTCTGAAATTAATTTTTCGAAAACCAAAGACTTATTTGATTTGGCTAACATGAACTCTAGATAAAAATCTTGTAAAATATTAATCCATTTATTGTATTTTCTCCCAATCACTCACCTGGTTAGGACAAACTGAAATGGGTTAACATCAGTTACTATAAAGATTTTTCTCAACAAAATGTAATGATGGAGTCACTGAACAACATGAATTACTGCTAAAGCCAATTTCTAAATGTGGAAATACCAAATTTCATGGCTAACTAAACCATGACTTAAATAATAAATCACATGTTCTCTAAGGGAATCATCTTCCTGAACCAAAACTATACCGATGGTTGATTCTGCTACCACAAGGTACAAAAGCAAATCTATGTTATAATCAAGTGGACTCAAAATGGGAGTAGAGGATAATGCCTTTTTCAAAGCATCAAATGGGCATTGAGTGAATTCGTCCCAAGCAAATGGAACTCATTTCTTAAGTAAACGCATAAAACCTTTTATGATCTCAACGTAGTTCACAATAAAACTCCTTAAAAAATTGGCTTTTCCTTGGATACTTTGAAGTTGATGAATACTGATGGAGGAGGAAATTGAAGGATTTACTGAACCTTTCAAGGATCAACTTGAATCCATTCATTAGAAATGAGGAATCCCAACAACAGACCATATGTAATAGAGAAAACACACTTATTAGGGTTCAACTAGATTTTATAATAACAAAATCTTTCAAAACTTAGATGAAGATGCTTTGGGTGTTCCATTCTCTTACAAGAGAGAGTAGCTAAATCATCTAAATAAACTTCGATTATGTGTTTGATGTCATGGAAAGCATATGGCATAACCCACAGAAAGGTAACTCTAGTATTTTTAAGGCCAAAAGGCATTTTCCTATATGAAAATGTACCCTAGGGGCAAATAAACTTCGTCTTATGTTGATCTTTAGGACGAATTTCTATTTGGTTATACCCAAAAAAATCGTCCATGAAGGAAAAAAATCATTTCCATCACACTCATCAATTATCTAATCTACAAATGGAGTGGGGAAATTATCTTTTTGGACAGGATTTATTTAAATCCTTGAAATTGATGCATACATAGATTGTTCCTTATTTTTTGTCCACGGGGATTGGATTTGAAACCCATTCAATAAAAGGAATAGGGTAGATGAAACTTGCTTTAAGGAGTTTCTCTACTTCTCCCTTGATTGTCGCAACTTTCCTAGGGTTGAACGGCTAAAGCTTTTGATGCATAGGCTTTGCATTTTCATAAGCCTTGATATCATGTTGAACTATACTAGGATCAATCCCAGGAATTTCCTCATAAGGCCAAGTGAATACATCTCTAAAATCTTTAAATATATCGATGTAAATTTTAGTCTCTTTAGGGGAACAATTAGCTCCGATGAAGATATTTTCATTAATGTTGGGATTCTTAGAAATGTTCACCGAAATAGTTTTTGGAATGTTAGCCATATTAACTATGGAAAATCTATGTGCTAGATACAAAGGGTTTAAATTTTTTTGAACACTTCCATGAGAAAGAGGACTAGACAAACTTGATTTGACTTTATGCAAGTCAGGGAGAAAATAAAACCAATGATGCAAATCATCCCATTGTCTCTCTACACTAGTCATTGCTTCTAGAATTGCCTCCTCAGATGGTAAAATTGTACCGAGGAAATCCATATCCAAATTGGAACCAATTATCCAGACTAGCACTGTATCATCATCCACAATCTCTGATGAAACATAGATGGGATCAGAATTTGCATAACAATGGATTGATATGCAATTTCTGTTGTAGATATAAGATACTCCATTACACCTACTTTCCCTTATTCTAATGTGGCTGCAGGAGGGGGAAAGGTCCAAGGATTGAAAAAATAATGATTTTTAAAAGAACATTGTCAAGGGACCACCCTAGAGGATGATATGGCATTGATGTAAGTAACAAGAGCTGGAAGATCAAAAGTACTCATCGATGAGGAATTTATTCAACCTCCTAAATTCTCAATAGGTTGCTTTGGATTCTTCACCAATGGGAAAATGGAGTCAATAGGTGCATTTGGGTCATTGGGAGAATAGGCTAAATGATCTATCGTAGCAATTCTCCCTTCATGAGGAAAACATAGGATGTGTAACAAACATGAGACTATGGCATCCATCACATAAACCCATTTCTGATCCAACACAATATTATAATCAAGATTAGCATCGACTGTCTCTAATTCCACGTTAACAACCATTCCCCCTACACAAATAGGGAAGGAAGACAGAATGCCATGAGGCCTATGAGAATGACCATTGCGGTTAAAAGGGTAGGAGAGGGAATAGCTTCATGGGACTAGATAACTTTCCAACATGACATAGACATGACAAACGTGGAAGCCCCTTCATCAACTACTATTGGAACGATGGTCTTCTTATGATACGTAGATTTAATTTGAAAAGTCATATGATGAGGGGGTCTCTTTCTAACAATTGACATATCAAATGTAATCACTAGAGATTTTTTTGGGTCAACTGCTTTGATTGTAGTAAGAAAATCACTCCTTTGTGCAGGACATGACTGGAGTACCTATGATGTTGACATAACATAGGGGATTTGAGATAAATCTTCAACAATGGAATAGTTCTAAGTAGCCCTAGAATTTGGATTATAAGTTGATGGTTTTTAGGATCCTTTCGACATCTAAGGTATAGATTCAACTATGGGCCTCTCTATATGAACAGATTCTTGAGTATCAGAAGCAGTTTTAGCCTTAGAAGATTTTAGCTCTCCATAATCATGAGCTCTAGTTGAAATATCAACATGATTCTTTACATATTCGATGTGGATTCCCCTTCTTGTTTTCCCCTTGTAGGGGCTCCAATATTATCATTCTCGCAAACCAATAATTGTTTCCCTTAGGGAAAACAGTTAGTAAGTACAACCTAGGAGCTAGAAGAAACTTGTTGGGCTAACAAGCGTTGAGAATTTTGAATCTTGGGGAAAATATGAGTAAGATGATCCCCATTGCATAACTTGCATGGGAATTCAACCTTGTTTTTAGAACCCTTCTTGCCCTCACCAGTGCCTTCACTAGTTTAATTCACATTCCCCTTCCCTCCATTATATATTTCCCATGTACTTTCTTCTTCCCATAGGATTATTTATTTCCTTTGGGATTCAAGGACTAAACAACATTAACCGCCAAAGTTTGAGAAGGAGGAGACACTGATGACATAGACTGCCTCATAGAAGAATATTGTAATGACAATTATTGTAATTGATTTAACAAACTAGATGTATTAGTATCGACCGATCCTATAGTTCTATTGGCATGGGTAGCTGGTTTCGGTTTGTTGAGCTCAATTTTAGATCTAGGAGCATGAGGAAAGATCTTATAGAGGGCACCATACCGGGAATGAATAAGCTCTAATTGTTGGGATCTAAATATATCATGTTCTTATGTGAACACTCATGAAAGTAACACATCCTTAGATATCTTAGGGTGTCATGATTTCAAATACCACTTGAGAATAAATTCATCAGGGATATAAAACTTGATTAATCTCTTCCTTCTGCACCACTCTTGAATGTGGTTAGAAATATGGGTGGGCTTGTCTTGCTCAAAATTAGCCAAAAGTTCAGTTCTAACATCATAACGAATAAGCAAATGAAAGTGGTTGAGAAACATTGTAGCCAACTCATAAAATGAAGAAAACAACCCACCCTTTAATTTGATATACCATTTCGCCACATTTCTAGTTAAGGTGTGCTGAAAGAGTCTCAACCTAATTGAATCATCAATCAAGGAGTACGATGAGCACCATAAGTGGAAAGTGGTTACATGGTCAACTGGATCCTCACCAAACTTCCATTCAAATTTTTGTATATCAGATGGAAGTTTGGTAGGTAATAGGGCCCAAGATGGGTTGTAACAGATCAAATCATCATTTAATTTTGAAAGATATAGGAAATTGAGTATTTTCAGCGAAATTCCATCTCCAAAAGTGGAATTCCAAACATTTGAAAAAGAGCATCCTAGATTTTGAGAGGCACCAGGCCGCCAAGGATTACTTGTAGAAGTAACTAAAGTATAAGGAAAATCTTGTATTCTGAGGGTATACATAGGGTGTCCATCTCCTACTATAGCATTACTAGTGATAGGAAAGTTTCCTCCAGGCAGAAAATTATATGAAGGGTAGAGCCCTTGGTAAGGGTTCATAACACTATCCAAAGGAGGAAAAACCTATGAAGTACTAGCAGTAGGGAAGGGCATACTCCCCTGCTGACGAATTAAATGGGGGAGATTCCCATATCAAAAACCATTAATGGAAGGATATACCAAGCCCTAACTCCCTTGAAAAGGATTAATATTTTGATCATATCCAGAGAAAGGCATTAATCCTACATTCAATGGTGGATTGGAAGCAAGAATGTGTCCACTTCCAAATGAAAAAACTTGTAAATATGTTGAGCCAATAGCCATCAAACTCATAGATATAGAAGCAGTATAGGGTAAACTTGATGAAACTAAGGGAATCCCACTATACGACATTCCAAGAGGATAAGCACTAGTGGAAGGAGCAGAAGGTTGGGTGCACCCACTCAAACCCAAGATGGGGGTAGATCCAACAACTACCATGCTAGGTGTCATAATAGAGATAGAAATAGTACCTCCTCCTATAGCTAAATAAGGAGTATGCACACTATCTATATCAGTAAGCACACTTGTGCCACTAACATTAACCATTAATAAAAAAGGAGAGTGAACAAGGCTAGTTGGTGTATGAGTCAGAATACCCACATATGATATAACATATGGAAGATGAGATGGAAGAGGTTTTGTAGGAATCCCAGGGGATTCTGAAATGTCTTCAACTTTTACTTTGTCTTATAATTAGAAGAGTACTCAAGAAAGAACAAGAGCATTTTCACCCACATTATGGACTACAATAGGTTCTCCCTATGAAATAAGAGCCCTTAGTGAAGGATTTGTCTCCATTGTGTTAACTTGTGCTGGTCCAAAAGAACCAGCAGAATTACTCCTATGCCTTCTTAGTGAAGGCTCAACACTTGCAAGTGAAAGCCCATGAAGCATTCTATACCGATGAACTGTCCAATCAACCACCTTAAGAATCAAATCACCTAAGGAAAGCTAGGAGAAATTAGCATTCTCTCAAAAGATCCTAAAGATACAACCAATTAAACAACTTCCAAGTATTTCCGTTCCAGGTGATTATGACTGGACACCAAAATACAAGAAAGTTAAGAAAACAACCTTGCGAAGGTGCTTTGGGATGATGAGGGCCTAGGCCTACCATCAATGGTATCAGAAGTAGTTATACTAACCTCCATACAATAACCTTTGTTAGTGCATGTACCCAAGCTTCACAACGGAACCCCCCAGAACAACTATGAAAGTGATACAATGTCCACCTTAGGTACCACAGGTATTCCCCCCTACAGTCACATGTGTGGTCCCTAGCAAAGGCAACTAAGGTCACTAGCTAATGATCAGGAGCCAGATGGAACAGTCGTTGTAGCGCGATCCAACAAGTAGGAGAGGGGGTATCTCTCTTTCCTTATCTTCAACACATCCTCGTGCTTGAATCTCATGTTAGAGGAGCTTTCTAAGACATCTTAATGACAGTAGATTTCCACTTGTTAATAAACTTTTATAATTTTTGATTTAAGTGGACTTGGATAGTTTACTCTACACACACCTATTCCAAGGCCCTAAAATTCCCTAGACTAGTTTATGTTGCTATGACAAAAAGAAAAAGTCTAGTTCATTTTAACTTAAGAGCTCATTTTAGTTAGTTGTTCTTTAAGACAAGGGAAATGGAAGTGCAACTGATGATGTTTTGATGCAAAAAAAATAAATATAAAACCTAGGCTACATGAGGACGCAACAATTATTCTTCTTAAATGAGAGATATTTCTACAAGTGTTCTACAAGAAACCTAATAAAGAAAAAAATCTTTTTCTTTTTTAATTTAGCATTCACACACTCAAAACGTAACAAAAATAACTAAATGATTCCTAAAATGCATCTAACCTAATGCACACTAGCATGTAAATGCAATATTCAAAGCCAGACTTAAAGGGAAACGAATGCGACAAAAAAGGTAAAGGCCAATCCAAACGACAAATAGAAGAAAATCCCAAAAATAAAGAGCACTCCTAAAAGAAAAAAAATACTTTTAATCTTATAACAACAATTCAGACCTTTTCTAAAAGCCCAAAAGAATACAAAACCAAGAAACAAAAGAAAAGAAATCAACAAATAAAATGTTTTTCATTTTCTTGTAAAGATTTAAAAAACTAAAAATTCATAAATGGAAGACAATTAAAGATCTTAAGACCAAAGGCATAAATAAGACTCAATTCCACCTAGTCACAAATTATCACAAATATTATGAGACTAGTACAAATGAGAGACTTAACAGTTCAAGAATTTGGCCATAAAGATATAAAAGATTCTGAAAATCAGAAACACTCGAGAGAATTGAAATTTCTCACTCATCCAAGAATCACAAACCCATTTTGGGAACAATAAAGAGAAAGAAAAAGAGCCAACTTCTAGGTCACAAGGGAAACAAATCAAATATTGAGTTATAAACAAGTTCAATAGCAACATAGATATGATCCAAAGCCACAGAACAACCAGATACCTCTTAAAGAAGAACTAGAACCCAACTTCAAACGCAAAAATTTTAAAAATTTTAAACCCTAGGTTGACATAAGAATTTCTCCAATAAGATGAAAGAAATCAACAACAACAATAATCAAGGTCATTCCAGACTTCATAAAGATCAAGAAATCATAAAAAAAATTGGTCAAAGACTCAGCACAACCAAGAAATGAAATTTTTCATTTTTCAAATCTATACGCAACTGTTCAAATATATTTTAGCGTATATATGTGATTGTTTGTGAAGTAGCAGGCATATACACAGGCTTGTTTGGAAGAAACAACGTATATACATAACTATCTATAACAAAAAACATATATAAAGAGTAAACTGAGGAAAAATAAAAAGAAAGCCCAGATCTGAAAGATCAAGCTAAATGTCCAAATTATCTAAGACTTAAGAAGACTGGAAAAAACCAAGAAACAACAAACTAAACCTAGATCAAAGAAACAACGCTTCTAGGAAATACTTGATGGTATTCCCCAGTGGAGCCACCAATTCTGTTGGTATGAAAAGTTCCCTAAAGCAAGGGTTACAAACCTCAACAGAGCAAGATAATACAATAAAAAAAGAACACTCAATCAAGCATGCCCAACATTCGAATTATCAAAGTTGGACTTAGAGACATACTTGAGGGTCCTATGTTTGAAGATGTTCCTATCACAAAACAATATACATAATATATAATTAAATGTGCATGAATAAAAATATGTTAGATCATCATATAGAACAATTCAAACTATCATTCATAAGATAACAACATATATCGGGAACAATACATGAGCTTCTTTAATGATTAACAATAGTAAGTACATGATAGATACAACCTAATCTAGGCCAAAGGCACTGACAAAGCCTTCCTCTTAATCTATCCAGCTCGAGACACAAAGACAGCCTCTCTAATAAGTTCATCAAGATGCTAGATAAAAAGGTTGAGCATCTTTGTAAAGGAAACTAGGGTTTCCTAGAGACTAGAGTTTCCTAGAGACTAGAGTTTACTGGAGGCTAGGGTTTCTTGGAGACTAGGAGTGTAGGAGGCACAAGAAAAGAAGCCTTGATCTGGGTGAAATCGAGTATAATGTTGATATCTCTCTTCTCTTATCAACTAGGCCTATCCAAGGGGTGTATACATACCACCTCAAGTTGATTATTCTAGTTAGGCCACATGCTCTTGTAGGTGGGCTCTTGGTAAAAACCATAAACCCCACCCAAAAAATAGCATTCTATTTTATTTTTTCATATTTAAAAATGTATATGTGGGTATAGTGTTATGGGACCCATGTATGTATGCATTTTTGTGTGGGAAGAGTCGCATATGGGATTTGAACTACAATTTGTTATTATAAATTCAATTTTGCATGGATAAAGGGAATGCCTAGGGCCATAAAAGAGCATCATGTCTGGAGGAGCGTTGAATGATGCTATAACAATGAGGGTTCATACCTTTAACATGTACACCTACCTAGTTTTTAATCACATGCATGCATTTGGATATCATCAATATATCTTATATGATATGAAACATGGTTTAATTAATTATTAGTTAAATGCCCTTCAACACACATACATTATTAGCTTGAAAGGTTTCATACTTATATGTTCTCCATCAATATATTTGATGTTACCTAATCAACTAGTTCCTTGTGAGAAATCACTAGTCCCTTAACCAACCTCTTAACAAGTAGTTCCTTGTCCTTATCCTTATTAATGAAGTTGTATGTCATAGGAAACAACATCATCCACATCTTCAACAATGCCTTGATCCATTTCTAGCTATACCACCAACATCAACCACATTTAATCATCACGCTAAACTCATTACATATATAAAAAAACACCATGTTTAGCTAATATATGACATCATATATGTCAATGCATATCTACATGCACTTTACTAAATCATTCCTCAAATATTTTTACTTGTGCATATGTATTCCATCTATCTTCCTTCATTGCATCTATTAATATTCCTACGCCTTATATGCACATTAGTATATTCCTCAACCCAAATAAATATAAACCTAGAGCAAGGGATGAGTTAAAAAGTTCTCCATTGTAATTCCTTTACATAGAATGCTTTTTGCACAACATAGTTGTTCTAGACCTTGGACTTCATTCCAATAATGAATCATCAGCTATAATTTTTCTCACTTAAGTAATAATTCATAACTCATGCACATGAAAATGTGTTTTCAACTTTCTTAATTAACATACAACCATTCTAAAAGGAAAAATCTCCATTATTTTCACATATGCCTTGTTGGTCATGTTCACCACTTGTTGCTACGAAAAATAATTGACCATCTTATAGCTTCCTTTATTTCTTGAGTGGCCTTTACATTTCATTATTTTTTGGGAATTTGTACTCTATGTTCCTCAACTAATTCCAACCAAGCCCAACTTGGCCTTTCCTCATTATCATGAAACATTACTTAAAATTTTTCATCTATTGATGATTCTTCATTTTCCATAAATTAATTATTATGTTATCCTAGTTACTTACAAAATTATGCATCCTTTCCCTTATCTCGACCACCTACTAGCTCTATCCAGCCTTGAAATTTGATTTCTCTCTCATTTGAAAACTCTAAACCAAGTCTCACTATATCTCAAAAAAAGTTCTGCATATTGTGGTGTTTCATTCCCTCACTAATAGTAACCAAGTAAATTGAACTCAACCTTAACTTCACATTAAATGACAATGTTCTCAAATCCAATTTGATTCTTAGTAACTTTCCCTATCTTTCCTTGGGTTGCCTAAAGTTAATCATAACCTAGTCCTTATCATCAACTACTACCTTGATCTATCAACTACCATGGATATTCCATTAGGTTGCTCATCACAACAAACATGATAAAAATAGATTGAAATATACACTATGAGGGTTAATTCCTTTAGATTCCATATTTATTAATTACCATTTTGTTGGATTGTTGGGGCCTGACCCAGGTTCAGAAGTGATTTAGCCAAACAAATCCTACACTACCAGCCCTTTCAGCAACAGTTTGCAGAGCATGAACTGAAGTCTCACCCGAGGTAGTATGGGAGGGTGCTGGAACTAGGATTCCACACCCTAGGGATGTCTCGATGGAGACTGGAAGGGTCTCGAACCGATCTGTGCCCTCGCATCGCTCTGCACCACTATCAGTCTTCCACATAGATCCACCACGAGGTGCTTCTTAATTCTTATTCTTAATGTGTTTATTCTAGATTTTAATGTCTTTAGCAAGTATTTAACAGTTATAACTAGTGCGATAAACCAGGATATAGATAGATCTACAATATTTCATAACCAACTTATCTTTATTAATGTCTTCGTTTTAGTACAATCCACTTCCTGCCCTGCGCACACAGCTGCGGACTCTACCAGTCCTTCCCGCACACTGCTGCAAAGCCTCTATCTATCCACTAACACCCACAACTCGGAATTACAGACTCAAAGTGAATATTACTTTCATGGACCCATAATACATTTGATCTTTCACCAAGAAGCTAGATTCTAACCTTAGAGCCTCACTCTATTTATACATTCCCATGGTCCGTAGACCATGGGTAGGCCAACTCACTTCCTATTATTTTATATTATTTTTGGGCGGACAACCCTTTGACTCAACCTATTACATTTCGTGCTTTGTGCACTTCATGGAACTTTTACAGCATCATTATCCTAACTTATGCACTTTAAGCCCCAAAACCATTATGCGGGGCCTTCGCTACCCAACATGCCCCCAACACAATCATCATGACTCATCCTGAGTCACTCATTAGTGTGGCAATACACACTGCCAAGGCTTCGTAGTCGACCATCCCTGTGAGTGATGTACTACGTTCTGCTACTCCCTCTTTGTCTCCTGCAACTCTTCTTCAAGATCATGCTCCATTGCCTCTACTAATTTTCTAATCGATGATGCTCATTTTTCTCTACTCAGTTAACACAGAAAACCCCCTCATAGGATTTTAGCTCAAGCTGGGGTGTCGCATGCAGGAACTCTTCATGCCAATGTAGCAAGTCTCCAATCTCTAGTCTACTATATGCACTGGCTACTACAACTTGTGTTGCATTTTTACAAGAAAAACGTTGTTGTCTGTGAGATCCGAATCTTTGAGGTGCATCAGAGACGAACTGTGAACAACAATTCCATCATTTTTCGCCATATCCACAGTCTTTCCCTTATCTTTCATGGGTCACCGGCCAACCCGTGGTTTAGGAAGTGGCATTCGGACCAGTTTTGCTTCATTTCTAAGAATTTCTGATACATCCCCTACCATCGGTACTGAACTCAGCGCGGCATCCACGACCATCACCACCACACTATCCAGAAGGTCCTGCATCGCCATCGGCCATATTACAACCACTAGTCTTACTCCCTTACCATCAATGATCAACAGTTCCATACCGGTGGGAATGCATAATAGCTTACTTCTCTCGATACCACAGATCATTCGACGGGTGCCTCCTTGTGATTTATAGACGTGTTGAAATTCAATTTCAGTCATTCCCTCCTTTTCTTTCACTTTAACGTTACATCTATAGTGGATTGTTCTAAATCTAGCTCGTACATTGTATCTTAATTTCCCACCGCCTGCTCCTTTTTGCCATAATTTAGACATCTTGTCATGAATAGTGACAACAAAGGTCACCTCCATGTTTAACCACACAATAATGTAGCCCTTTCTGTGTAACCACAACCCTTGTGACATACTAATTCTATGCGCACCCTTGTTGTCGCGCAACTCCCTCACAGACTGCTTTATCGTCCCGCGCTCTCTTTCAACTGTCTAGAGCAGTGAGACTGTATGTTTGTTAGCTAGTTAGGTCGTCAGCCCACCCATGTAGAGCTTCAGGTGACTACCATTTACTCTGCCTGGGAAGGGCTCTCCATTAAGCTTGCCAAGTTGGACCGTGCCTCCATCTGTGACTTCTTTGACTACATAGGGTCCCAACCAATGCATTCATAGCTTTCTTGGGAATTCCTCGAACTTGCTATCATAGAGTAATACTACATCATTTTCTTTGAATGTGCAACTTGATATGGCGATCATGCCAAGCTGTTCTCGCTGCTTCTATACCTGCTGATGGAATCCTGCCAAAATCCGTTCCTCCTCAAGTTCTTCCAGTTGCACGAGCCTTTCTTCCAAAGCCCTGTGGTCTGCCATGCCTGTCAACACTGCTATTCACAAACTAGGTACAATGTATTCCATTGGCATGACGACTTCCATGTCATAGACTAACTGGAAAGGTGTCTGACCCGTCAACTTCTTTCATGTGGTTTAGTATGCCCATAGCAGAGTAGGTATGCGCAAATCCCAATCATTTCGTTGTGCTTTACATACCTTGGTTAACGTAGTCTCCAAAATTTTGTTGAAAGCTTCAATAGTCCCATTCACTTGTGGATGGTACAACATACTCTGTTGATGATATATCTGGAATTCCTCAATGAGCACGCTGATAGTCTCATTTAGGAAGTGCATTCTATAGTTGCTCATTAATATTTTTGGGCATCCAAACCATGTCAACACATTTCCGAGAAACAATTTTGTAGTTGTGGCAGCCATGCAATCTTTAACCCACTGTGCTTCCACCCCTCAAGTCAAGCATTCTGTCACGGTGATGATATACCGCGCACCCTTCTTTCCTTGAGGTGTGATGGGCCCCACAAAGTCGATCGTCCATTTTTTGAATGGTTGTAATTTCATCGGTGGCTTGAGTGGCATTTCGTCCCTCTGCGATGGTTTCCCAGACCATTGACATACATCACAGGCTCGATAGTACGCTTTTGAGTCTTGATGTAGAGTTGGCCACCATAGTCCAGTGTAAAGAATCTTCTATGTTGTGGTGCGTCCTGCATAATGTCCTCCTGCAATCCCCCCATGTGCTTGAGCAAGGATCTGTGTTTGCTCAAATTCAAGTACATACCTTCATAAGTTTTCATTGTTGCCGATTTTGTAGAGGTGCCTTGCAATAATAGTGAAGTCTGCTGTATGTATTACCAGTTCTTTCTTTTGTTGAACTGAATACCCCTGTGGTGTGGTCCCTGTGGTTAAGAAGTCAATTATATCCTCAAAATGGCCATCTGCGACGCGCATTGCATAAAGTTGTGCATCAGGTAGTCCTCCTTCTAAGTTTGTGGGCTCTTCAACGTTCTCAATTCGGGATAGGTGATCTGGGCCTATGTTCAGATGTCTCGGCTTTACAATGACTTCAAAATCATATTCTTGAAACAATAACAACCATCTACAAATGCGGCCCCTCAACATAGGCTTATTCACTAATTATTTTAATGTGGAATGATCAATATACATCTTAAAGTGTTCACCGAGTAGATAGTGGTAGTATTTCTAGAGTGCGTATACCATCGCCAACCCCTCACGCTCAGCAATGGAGTAGTTCACCTGATGATGGATCCTAGTTGGGATTCGAAACGTTGGCAGAAAAATCTTATTACTGTGGAATCTCCGATGACTGAATCAAAAATATTACACCACAGAGGTCTCAAATCCAGAATGGAGTAGTTCTTTTCAGCTTTGGACATCCACCGGCTTGCAAACATGATTGGGTGATCGACGCCTTCCACACCTTCCTACATGATTACAACGCCCAACGCAATACACTATGCATCAACAAGTACATGAAATTCAATGTCCCATTTTAGAAAGACTAGAATGGGCACGGATGCCATTTTTTCCTTGAGAACCTCCAAACTCTTCTTACATTCCTCATTGCAACAATATGTAGCATCCTTTTTCAACAACTGATCCATAGGAGCCGTGATTTTTGCATAGCTATTAATGAACTTTCGGTAGTACCCAGTGTGTCTCAATGTGGCGCGCAGTTGTTTGACACTTTGTGGCACCTCTAGATTGAGTATGACAGAAACCTTTGTGGGATCCACCATCAAGCCTTATCGACAGACCACATGACCGAGAAAGTTTCTGAAGGGAACGAGGAAAGTGCATTTCTTAAGGTTCAACGCAATCTGGTGTCATTGGCATGTATCCAACATCAATTTTAAGCTTGCAATATGTTTCTTGACTAGCCCAAATACAGTCCGATCATAAAAATAAACTTCTAGAAACTTATGGATGAATTTCTTGAATGCAACCACTACTAGACGTGAAAATATCGTCGAGGCATTCTTTAACCCAAAGGGCATAACCGTGTACTGAAAACATCCCCATTCGGTCGTGAAGGTGGTCTCTCTTCTACCTTCCAGTGCAATCTTGATATGATGGTACCCTGAAAACCCATCCGTAAATGAGTACGCTTCTTGTCTCCAAACATTCTCCAAAACTTCATCTGTAAATGGTGTCGGGAACGGATCATGAACACAACCATCATTAAGTTTCTGGAGGTCCACACAGATTCAAATTTTGCCCTTTTGTTTCTTCTCCTATACTATCATAGGACTCACCTAGTCAAACTCTTCCACAGGTTCAATAATTCCCGCTGCCAGCATTTTGTCCAATTCTTTGTAGACCTTTTCCTTATACTTCAGATTCAAGCAGTAGGGACGTCGCTTAACTGGCTTTAGATCTAGTTTCAGAGTTATTCTCATCACCCCTAGGTCACCAAGGATCCCTTTTAACTCAGTTGTTTTTTTGGGAATAAGTCTTGATATTCGCGAAGTAACTCAACAACCTTATTCACCATGGCATCATCCCAATAGTCCCTGAGTGTTGCATACTTTGGCTCCTTCTCTGTACCACTGTTCACTTGTTTCGTCTTCAATGGCGCAGTGATGTCAAGTTCGTCAATCGCGGGTCCATGAACCTCGCGACTCCCCTCTGTTTATGAAATATTGATGTTTCTGGGGTCGTCCTCATCATCGTCTGCCTGCACATTGTAACATTATAGGGCCTGGCTCAACTGATGTGACCACTCTCGCTGCGCTATTTCTTCTAGTTCCAATGGTATTCTGAAAATGGAAGCTTTCACAACTTCCAACACATCGTCAATAGTATCCATCCATTGGTCTTTAAATAAGAATGTTAATAAAAATCCCCCGCACAAGATATCCCATTCGCCTGTACCATGTCGAAGTTCTGTCTCAATATACCAGTTCCTGGGAATGACATCTAGGGTATGATAAAATAAGTGTACCCACTCCAGTTGGGGTTCCTCCCCATAGACTTTGGTCCATTTTGTGAGGTGCATGCATGGGTCATCACGTCCATTGTATTTCTCAGTTATACGTAGTTCCAACTTCCCAAAACTTATCTACATCATCCACCTGCAGTCGCGCTAGTCTTCAAAGGTTCCTTCATGTGTTCCCCTCCAACGCATAGGCATTGTGCACAACGCCCATTTTAATGCATCAAAACTCTGGTGATCTGGTACCGTGCTCTCAAACTTGGTTAGGAATTCATCCACCACTGTCAACCCATCATATGTTGGTAGCTCTTGATCCTGAGTTATTACGCAACGCAACGACCTAGTCATTATGTTATAGTTCAATGTTGTCACTTCGTTGAGCTGATTATGCCATCGTTCATCTTCTTCATCTGAATCTGTAGTGCAAGCCTATGTGTGCTCCCACAATATTCTTCCTTCTATAGTCATATTTACCCAATCCAGATCTCGTGCAGTTATCTTATAGATATGATCCAAGTCATCATTTCATCGTCGTGTACGGGTTTAGTGTAGCACGTTCCTTCAATCAGGTCTAGTGGAATGACTATGCATAGGGACTTTTTCTCAAATAACATCTTCCGTTTCTTTAAATTAATGACTTCATTCATTTATGTGGCCCAGTCTATCCCTAATAATGCGAGGTAAGGGTTACTATCATCCAAAATTTCAATTACCTCAAAGTCTGTTTGTGTGCTCGCGCCTTCTATATCAACTATGACTCCTTGCGATCTCCTCATGGGCAAGATCTTTTGTTGGTTCACCATCCGTAATTGAATGGGAGACCACTGTAATGTTGGCCTACCCATGCATTTCTATGTCTGTTTA
Source organism: Pinus taeda (assembly GCA_000404065.3). Lineage (NCBI taxonomy): Eukaryota > Viridiplantae > Streptophyta > Pinopsida > Pinales > Pinaceae > Pinus > Pinus taeda. The sequence goes on along the minus strand of APFE030044015.1, from coordinate 185,684 downwards.
GGTAGTACGTTAGCATCTGAGCCTAAGTCCAGAATCATCTATCCCTTCTCATGGTCGTCGATCTACACCATTAATCGCATTTCCCATCCAGTGCGCGAAGCATGTTTCCCAATTTCTGGACCATGTGAGGTTCACCTAACCCTTCACACCTCATTATCAGCTCTTGTAATCCTTTAACTGCCTTATTGTCATGTAGCAACTTCATACATGTCTCTATAAAGGTAGTTAGCATCGAGGGATCCATTTTCGGCCCAGTTTCTCCTTATTACCTGAAGTAGAGACCTCCGCGAATCTCTTCTTAGCTTCCCAAAATGTCTTCTTCATGTGTTCTAAGTTGAAGTTAGATAGCTTTGTAGGAGTCTTGCGAACCCTTGGTTTTTCCTCAGTTAATTCCCCCTTATCTTCCCCTATGGCTGTGCCACTTCTAAGCATCATGTTCACATTGGGGTTTTCCTCACACAGTTCGGACCTCATCATTTGGGCATTCTACATCAGTGTAGGTTGTGTTGCCCTTTTCACATGTATATGCACTATCAGCTTGGGGCAATCTATCATTTCATGATCGAACTGCTCACAGTAGGGGCACAATATTCTGTTTGGGTTAGTACAATCATGCACGTAGTGCCCTGGTCCTCCACAGTTATAACAAATTAGCTACCTACATCCCCTTCTTAGCCCCATTCCTCCCTATCCTCATCCTCACCCCTGGAACCCACTGCGCACTATCGTTGCAGCTGGATTCTGACCTCGCACCTCAATCTACATATTGTAGGAAGGTGTTCAATCCATCAGCAATTAATAACTATGGTAGTCTCATTCATCGTAGCCCACCGATCTACAAAAGTTGCAAAAATTGTTGCTGGGGGGTCTGGGTAAATTTTTGTAGTAGGTGACAGTTGTCCATGGTGTACTTTTCTCCCACCTGATAGATCGCGCACCAAAGCGAGGGTGCCACACTTGGCCCCACCTGTGTCTCTAGTCACAATGGCATTGATCCCCCTCCTGCCAAACAGTTCATAAATACCGGACAGCGATCCTTGTCGTGGCCCTACCTTCTACATTTTATGCACCTTACCTCTTCATGCGCTTCTGGCCAATGTCCCTTCTCCTATTTCAAACTCTGCATCTCCAAGCAAACGGTTTTTAGTTGCATATGGATCTGCTGAACTCCCAACCTAGTATCCTATATAGGAGTCTCATGCAACCTCATCGCTATCTCTAATGCTTTAGCCTGGGTTGATATCTTTTGTTGTGACAACACCGTCCTAATATGTGGTGTCAAAAACGCCACAAACCACGCACAGTGTTGTGCATCTGTTAATGTCATGTTAGCCTCTCGGATTGTACTCTTTAGTCTCTGATCCAGATCCCAAGGGGTTTCACCTGGTAGCATCACAATCTCCTTGAACTCTATGATCGACTACGTCTCTGATTTTGGTCAACTAAACTCTTTGTTCAATGCATCCCAGATCTTGGTTGTTCTGGCATTAGGGTGATCACTGGAGTGCTTAATATACCAAGTCAGTGCGTGATCCTGTAGTGCACTCACCAAGGTAGCTCTTTTAAAATTATCGTCCATGACTCTGTATGCTTCCCACACTGCTTACTACAAACTATAACTATTCTAGATCTTCACTTCCTACTCCTCTGAATACAGACAACTTGATCGTGCTTGCCATGTCAACTTCTAGTTTGCAGAGGTGGTGTACCGAGGCCAACCACGAACTCGTACAACTTCTAATCCAACCAATCTTCAATCTTCTTCTTTGTTGGGTTCCAGCATTTTGATGTCAGACATCCCTTAGGTAAATCCCGGTCCCGAAAAAGGAACCATTTGTTGGCTTGTTGGGGCCTGACCCAGGTTCAGAAGTGATTGAGCCAAACAAATCCCACACTATCGACCCTTTTAGCAACAGTCCGTGGAGCGTGGATTGAAGTATCACCTAAGGTAGTATGGGAGGGTCTTGGAACTAGGTTTCCGCACCCTAGGGATGTCTCAACAGGGACTTGAAGGGTCGCGAACCGATCTGTGCCCTCACACTGCTCTACACTGCTATCAGTCTTCTGCGTAGATCTACCGCAAGGTGCTTCTTAATTCTTATTCCTTAAGTGTTTATTCTAGATTTTAAGGTCTTTAACAAGAATTTAACAGTTATAACCAGTGTGCACACCCATAAATCTTACAGATTTGCATAAACTCATGACATAAGCAGAAACATATAGATCCTAATAGATGCATAAACCAAAATATAAATAGATCTGCAATATTTCAGAACCAAATTATCTTTATTAATGTCTTCGTTTTAGTATAATCCACTTCCTACCCTGTGCACATAGCTGTAGGGGTCCACGCACACAGTTGTGGACTCTACCAAGCCTCTGCGCACATAGCTGCGAAGCCTCTATCTATCCACTAACACCCACAACTTGGACTTACAGACTCAGAGTGAATATTACTTTCACAGACCCATAATACATTCAATCTTTCACCAATAAGCTACCTTCTAACCGTAGAGCCTTGCTCTATTTATACATTCCCATGGTCCGCGGACCATGGGTAGGCCAACTCACTTCCTATTATTTTATATTATTTTCGGGCGAACAACCCTTTGACTCAACCTATTACATTTTGTGCTTCACACAATTCACGAAACTTTTACAATATCATTATCCTAACTTTGGGCTTTAAACCCCAAAACCAACACTTTTTTTGTTTATGCATGTAATAGATCAAATGCAAGAAATAGAGAAAAATATAATAAAACACACACCAACCACAAAAAAAATGAGATATATGTTAGAATTATGATTATACTGAGATGGGAGGGGGGGGGAGAGTCATTATAATGGAAAATTTGAAAATTTCAAACAATTTAAACTAGATAAACATCAATTATACAAGTGCCACATGAAAACACCGGATGCATGTGGAAACCCTTAAGGGAGAAAACCACAAAAATTGTTTATATGAATGTTCTTGTAGACACAAACCTACCATTACATCAATTTACTGGCACCAACCAAAAAGATACATAAATATCCTTAATTACAAGCACCAACCTAAATGAGACACCAATCCATTGGTTTATAGACAGTAACCTAAAGAAGAGACCAATTCCCTTAATTACAAACATCAAATTGAAGGAGACACCAATCTCCTAGTTGATTCAATCTGAATAAATGATGCTAATCTCTTTTTCTTTCTTGAACACACACCTCCCATCATTCCACTATGTCCTTCAAAATACCGTATGCACATCTTAGGCTTTTGTAATAGGTATATTCAACATTTATAAACTTTTATTTTATGAGCTTTAATCAAATTCTTGTTCATCCACTTAGTAGCACCCACACTTAATATAACAGATAAATTCTTCTCATCATTTGTAATACATAGAATTATTGCATACTTCATACTTCATCATGCACTTTGTTCTTCAAATATTTCTCCTTTTTCTAGCCACAACATTGTTGTCTCTCTAAATGTTGCACTATGTTTCATAGATAGGCTCCCCACACCCTAAGCATCTTCCTCAAACTTCATTATTAGACTTCTTAGTACTCATCCCCATGGACTTCAGACTTCTCCCCTCTTCTTCTTTGTATTCAATATCCACTCTATCACTTGCAATATATAAACTTGCAACTTCCAAATTGAGTTATTTATAAGAAATGTCTTAATTAGGGCTAAAAATCATAAACATATGATCTTGGCTAATAGGAAGTCTTGGAGCCCCTTCTGGGGCTAATACTATGAGTTGCTTGAAAACTAAGGGCTAAAACCAACATTTGTGCCCCAATTCAAAAACACAAAATGGACCAACTATATATAGTACTAGGATTAGCTTTACATGTAATGTTAAGAAGATTACCCTAATTTGATTTGTTTTAGATGAAACATCTTATATAGATTATCTAGATGCCAAGCGCTGAATTTACATGTCCATGTAACTCCAAGAGCTAAGCCATTAGGTGCCCTCAACCACTTTCCATGATCACAGTTGAAACAAGTTGCTTCAACAAATTCAAAGTTTGATTTTTAGTTAAGGTTCCCTTTGAAGATACCCAAATATTGAGATTACTTTTTAAAACACAATTTCCAAACAAAATCTAAAGTTTGGGGAATCATGACACATCATCTTCCAAGTCACCTTACTGCCACATGTCATGATATGTCGCTACCATGTGTCATCCAAAAACCATTTCGTTGGCCATCAAAAAGACAAAAACTAAGTGCCATTTATCACCACCTTACGATGTCACATCATTAATCCTACCATTTGTCATCCATGTCACTATGAATTTCCTTGTGTTGTTATACCACTTGTTTGTTGACTTGGCACCACCTATATAACTACTATCCAGGGAAAGAACCTAGAATCTAGGTCATTTGAAAGAATATTATTTTGTTGTTTAAGTGAATATCCAAATACCTAGATATGGCATGGAGAATATAAAACTCAATGGAACTGTAGGGACCCACATAAATTATCTTTCTTATATCTTGATCTAGAATCTAGTAAATTTAATGAGTACACTCTTTATGTGTGCCTAGATTCCCAGATGCTTAAAAAATACCTTCCCATTAAATGAAAAAATAACGGAGGTAGTCTACAATCAATGTAGATAGAATATTTTGACTTTCTTCATGATTTGTATCTTAAATTTGCACAATATCAAGAAAATTTGGGGGTTTCCTCCTTATGACTCATTACATCAGTAGTACATTGGGGGGGTGTAGCGGGGGATGGGGCTATCTAGGGGATGGGTTTCAATGCTGTCATCTAAAATATACTAACCCCCCCGCCCTGATATGCCTAGGTGGTTACCACACATCCTGGTGGTTTACCTCTTGGATGGCATATTGCCCCCCCCCCTTTTGGTTAACCATTGGACACTATAAGGGGTCCAAAGTGGACCCTATACATATGATCTTAGCATGATATAGATATTACCTACAAAATGTTTCACCACTTTATTCCAAATTTGGTCTGGAGTGGACCCTAGCCATATGATCTTAGCGTGATGGAGATATGACCAACAAAAAAGTGCACCACTTTCATTCCAAATTTGGGAATTTCCTATTAATTGGTTGGCATGTTAAAGGTGATGAAATGATCCATGCTCGTTGATCTTGGATAGCTAACAATGCACCCTTAAAACTTATGTGATCCTTCACAATTTTTGTTTTGCATTGTTTCAACCTTTACACCTTGCTTTCTTGCTTTTTATTTTTTTTCATCCACCTAACATCAATGACAACATATTGTGCATCATGCTCCTAGCTTTGACATCAATAACAACACATTTTCAATAATCTGCACTTTTCAATGATGGAAACAACAGACGTAGTCTAGTTATTGATATACTACTATTGAGAACTCCCCCTGTATGTTCGCTCTTCTCATGTCTACTTAATTAGTCTAGTTATCACTATGTCTACTTAATTCTCCCCTTTTGAGATCAATATCAAAGAACTGAATTAGGATGAAAATTCTCCTTTTCATTGCTATATCTTGTTTGGTATAAGAACTTCAAAGGTTGGTGGTATCTCCTTATTTATGCATATTCTCCCCCTTTGATATTAGTGAATAGTAATGGATTTTACTTTTGGATGAAATATTTTTAAACATTTACTTTATCAGATTTCTTACTTCTCTTTTGACTACATCTAGGCTCCCCTTGTAAAGGTTTTATCTATTTGTCTTAGCATACAATATTTTATCTACATATGCTATTTTTTTAAGACTTATCCCCTTGTGCTTCTTCTTTCTTTTTCTTTTATTTGACCACAACATGATTTTCTTTGGTAGTAAATACTATGTTTCTACAAATGTGTCTCATTAATAAACTACTCCCCTTTACAACAACACCTCTTTTCATAAAATTAGATAATTAAGAGAGTAAAGTGGCAGGATACTCCCCCTCGTGAAGGAGATATCACTCCCAACATCTATCTAAGATATTTAAAAGACTATATTGGAAGAGGTTTGGGGAATGTGTCTACAACTTGCTACCTTTTTTGAAGTTATTCCAGTTTAATAGCCTAAAAAACAACATGATTTTTATATGTATGAATAGCACTAGTGTTATCACACATAATGGGCATATGTTGATCACAATCTTGCTCCAGATCCTTGACATTTTTCTTCATCCATAAAACTTGAATGCAACATGATGTGTCTACAATATACTCTAGTTTATTTGTGGATAGGCTAATTGGCATTTGTTTCTTGTTGAGTTAGGAGACTAAAAAATTACCTAGAAAGAAGGCTTCCCCACTATTGTTTTTTTTCATCAATACTACAAACTCAATCTTCATCTGTATAAACTTTGAGAGTGAAATAAATACTTCTTGGATACCACAAGCCAACTATATGGTTCCTTGCAAGTACCTAAAAGTATTTGTAATTTCATTTACATGAGTCTCCTTTGGATTCGACTAAAATCTTCCCAATACTCCTACTGCCTACATAATTTTTGTCTCGAGGCTATTAGATAAAGTAAACTATCAATTAGGGACTTGTACATTGTTTGATCTACCTCTATAGATTCATCCGAGTTTACATCCTATTATCATGGGTGTGCTCACATTTGTGCAGTTGTTCATGCCAAATTTCCTCAATATTTCTTTAATATATTTGGTTTGATAAATAAAAATTCCTTTTACTAATTGATGAATTTGCAATCCAAGGAAAAACTGAAATTCACCTAGTGTAAACATTTCAAATTCCTTTTTCATATTAGCCACAAAACTTTTATTCATGAATTCAACACCACTACCAAAAATTATATCATCTGCATAAATAACAATAATCAATAAATTATCATTCTCAACTTTGGTATAAAGGTTTTTATATTGTCCCTTTTGTAAATCCTTTCTACTATAAGTATTTATCCAACCTTGAGTACCAAGCCCTAGGTTCCTATTATAACCCATAAAGTGATTTCTTTAATTTGAAATTTGAACACATGGTCTTTTTCTTCTAATGGTTGGAATCCTCTTGGTTCCTCAATATACACTTATTTGTATGGGTCTCCATTTAGGAATGTTGATTTGGCATCCATTTGATAAGCATTAAATCTTTTGAAGCATGCAAAAGCCGAAAGCATTCTTGTGGCTTCAGGTCTAGCAACTAGTGCAAATGTTTCTTCAAAGTAAACACCCTCAACTTGTGCATACCCTTTACATGCTAGCCTATAATTGTTCCTAATGACCAATCCATATTCATACAACTTATTCTTGAAAATACACATCATTCCAATCACATTCTTGTCCTTGGGTATTGGCACAATTTCTTGTGTCGTATTATTTTCAATTTGGTATAGTTCTTCATTCATAGTCGTGACCCAATGCTTATCATGAATAGCTTGTGTAGAATTTTGGTATTTTATCATGGATAAGAGGGAAATATTTTCATGGCTTGATGTATCAATACCTTTTCATCTATTTTGAACTCTCGATTCTTTATTTCAAAGTATTAGTCTTCTTTATTTCCAAGTATTTGATTATCTCGATGATGCTTTTGAACATATCTGGATGGATTTTTTGGATGTAGCGACTTTATATCTTCCTCTATTCCTCCTTTTTCTCTTCATGATCCTTTTCTTCTTCCTTTTTCTCTTCATGATCATTTTCTTCTTCCTCTTATTCTTTTGAGTCTTCATTTTCTTGTAGTAGAATTTGAGGTAACAATTCATCTATTCTTACACAAATGCTTTCAATTACCTTGCATAATATTTTGTTGTAATATCTATAGCCTTTATTTTTTATGCATGCCCAAGGAAAATTCCTTCGTCTATTATGGAGTCAATTATTCCTAAATTTTCTACATTTAGATTTACGTAACACTTTATTCCAAAGACCTTGAAGTGTTTAGTTGTATTTAGTATACCTTTCAAAAAGTCATAAGGTATGTTTGTGTTGTTTACTCTAATTTGTGTTATGTTCAAAATGTAAAAAACTATGTAGACTACACCCCAAAATTTATTTGCTAGATTGGCTTCATTGAGCATTGTTATTTCCATTTCATGCATTGTTCTATTATCACTTTCAATAAATATATTTCGTTGTGGGTTTTTGAAGTGAATAGTTATCTTTTCATTCCATGTTTTTCATAAAATTCATTAGAGATAAATTGATCCTCCTATGTCTGATCTCAAACATTTTGCTTTCACATTGGTCTAATTTTCAACAAGAACCTTAAAGGTTTTAAATATCTCAAACGCCTCATATTTTTCTCTAAGAAATGTAACCCATGACATTGTTCTGTAATCATTAATGAAAAACATAAAATATCTCTCACCTTTTAAATTTTGTCTCTTAGTTGGTATGTAAATATTTGTATTGATGAGTTACAATGACTTCGATTTGGACTATTCTTTTGTTTTGAACAAAACCCTAGTATACTTACCATGTTAACATGGATTTAGATAGCGTTATCTTGTTTTGATAATTTTGGAATATCTCTTACTTCTTTCACTTTACTTAATTTGCTATATTTTCAAAACTAATGTGAACCATCCTTTTATGCCATAACTAACTCTTATCCATTTTGCCCATACAACACTTTTTCCCTTTTACTTTGTTAAGAATATACACATTTCACATTTTCCTTTTCTACTAGTTTTCCTATTTGAGCTTTTCTTATATCACACCCTTTAGAGTGAATTGTGAGATTATATTCTTGATTAGACATCTGACTGAAACTTAAGAGATTTTGTTTTATACCTTCAACATACAGACACATTGATATTTAGTTATTCCATTGTCAACATTGACTACGTAATTTCCAACTATCCTTGTTGATACATTGTTTCCAAGTATTACTCTTCCTCCATATCCTTATTTTAGGTTAAAAAATTTACTTTGATCTCATGTCATGTGCCTTGAGCATCCACTATTAACATATTATTTTCTTTCTTTTTTTTGAGCATACAATGCAATATCATATTCATCATTCTTTTCTTGATTATTCTTCCATACTTTTGAGTAGTGTTACTTATGGTTAAGAATTCCTTCTTACTTTTCTTGATTTAGAGGCATGATTAAGTTGTTTCTACAATCTCATGATTTTTCCCCATAGTTGCAGCACTTATAGCATTCAACTTGACCTAATATAGGATCAAACAAGTTATAATTATAACTATATTTTCATTAAAACTTATAGGACTGCTCTTCACATAATCATTCCTTGAATTCTCATAGGATACTTTATTTTTATTTCTCATATGATACACTCTACAATTTAGTGCCTTATGCGCAAAATTATTACATCCACAACAATAACCCAAGAAGAGATTTTGATACTTGGATGAAAAGAAGCTCCTTGAGGAAATAGATCTTTTGAGTTTGTTTTGATTCAAGAAAAATTCAGGCCTTTGATGATTGTTCATTTTGTTTATGAAGTTGATAATAGAGCTATGTTATTACTAAATTGTAACTTCATTCTTAATTTTATTTCATTGTTTATAGAGTTCTTGAGTACATTATAAAATCTCTTAGGTTCCTCTTTGATTTCCTTTTTTTATGTCTTTTTACTTGAGTCCTCCTTGAGGTTCTCATGATTCTCTTTATAACCAAGACCTATATTGAATAAAGGATATCTATGGTAGCTAAGTATATGATCTAACTTTTCAGTTCCTTTTACAAATTCTAAACTTTGGTTCAATTGAAGATTTTCTTTCTCTAGTTCCTTTCTTAAGGAAACAACTTCAGCTTCTACCTTCTCACAATGTTTTTCTTTTTCTTTTAGCTAACTTGTCAGTATCTCTTTTATTATTATAGTCTCTTCTAGTTCAATTTTTAAGAGAGTGATTGAAACTTCATCATAATATTCATCCTCATATTTTTGTAGTTGTTCCTTCATTTGTTTCACCTTTGTCCTTAGGATTTTTATTACTTCTAAGGAACTTACAAGTTCTCCTTCAAGATCTACCTCCCCTTCAAATTCTTATTCGGAATCTATGTTTTTTCTTTGAAATTTTTGGTCAATATCTTGATTTTTCATAGATATCAACAAGAATTTTCCTATTTCATAATAAAACATGCATTTTTCACTCTCATAAGATGAATCACTATTCTCTTTATACTATAAACTCTTCCTTTTGATATACCATTTGATTTTATTATTATATCATTTTAATTCATGATTATTGATCCAGGTGGATGTTGGTGGCCACCTACCTATCCCACATGGACCCCACAACTATCTCTTTCAGTTTTTCAGTTTCCTTAATTGTAGCACAATTTACTATTTTTGGTATTTTTTCGGTTCTTGAACTTGCGGAGCTATGTTGAGGCCGTAAATGAAGTTTTGTTGGGAAATCTGGTAACAACATGGGTCATCAAGTAATGTTGCTCACTCAAAAGTTATATTCCTCGGATATATCTTTCTAACGAGGTATTGCACGCGTCAAACAGATATCGTATGCCAAAGTTACGACCCGGGAAATTTGATGTATCAATTTACCCAAAATGGGGCCCATAGTTTGGCGCTTCATCTCTTAGGATTAGGTTTTTGGATTTTTAGGGTTTTCCATTGTTTCTCAATAATAAATAGGCCTTGGAGCCTCATTGTAACATAGTTTAGAGGCATGTAGCTGCCACATCTCTTCTCAAAGATAACCTACTATCGCCCAAGCTAATTTATTTCCATTTTTGTTTGTAAGAAGATTTTAGAGTTTTACATTGATGAATGAAGTATTATTTCTACTACATCTCTATATTTATGGTTATGTCTATAATTTTTTATGTTCCTGCATAAATCTAGATCAGTGGTATCAAAGTGGTATGCTCTTTCTTTGTTTTTCTTTGCATGTCCCCAATGAGGTCAGGATATAAAGAGTTAGGGCTTGAACTGGTCGAACCTTTACAAGACCAACCTTGGAAATGCCGACAGCTTCCCATGGTGGAAGACAAGAAAGATGAGGGGGCAGGAGATCCTATCAAAATCTTGCTCGAAGAAGCCCTCAAGCGACAAAGGAACGCGATGATGGACAACTTTGCCTAGATCCTTCAACGGCTACCTAGGGTGACTCATCTAACATCTACTCTAGAAACGGCACACCCTTTAAGGTACAAATTAACTTTGAAATCCCCATATTTGAGGGTCAGATAGATGAAAATGTAGTAGATGAATGGTTAAATCTGCTATAAGGGTATTTTTTTGGTTCATGATTTTTCCATCCCGGAAAAGATCACTTTTTCACTTCTCAAAGTAGCCCCCCATGTCAAGGACTGGTGAGAAACCTACTGCGAGCAAAAGGATGAAAGTACAGCATCACTATTTTCAGCTACACCCACTTGGAATTCATTATGGGATGCCACCAATGAGAAGTACTACCTTGTTGGAAGCTATGAGGATAAATACATAAAGTGGACCACACTACGAAAGGGAAGGGACCAAGACGTGCTAGATTTTACCAAAATTTTTCATACCCTTCACACAAAGTTGGGTATCAAGGATTTTTAGTGACATTTGATACTCAAATACCGTGGTTACCCACACAGTTACATCTAGGACAAGATGGAGTTCCTAAACATCTCTTCGCTCGACATGGCGTACCGATATGCTCTCAAGATCGAGCAGAAGTTTAAACAGATGAAGCGAGACTTTGGATCTACGAATCTAAAGAAAAGGAAAGGCTTCCCCAAACCTCATAACCAAGGACAAAGCCAAGACGGTATGACCCAAGACAACCCATCAAAGCCAAAAGAAAAGAACAACACCACGAAGTTAAAGAAGGACACAGGAAAGTGGTGTGAGTACCTTAAGAGCCCAACTCATAACACAAGTGAGTGTCGGGCCAAGCAGTTGCTGGTGGCCAAGTTGAAGGCTTCAGAATCAGATGCATGTTCTGACCCTGAGTCAGAACCCAATAAGAGGAATCACAAAGGGAAGTAGATCAGTGATGTGAAGCCCAGCGCCACTGTTGCCATCGCCAAGATCCAAAAGAATGAGCTAGAAGATCCAGAGGAGGGGGAAATCTTTTCCACTCATAAATGTGGGTGTAGGGTTTGCCACTACAATTCATTATCGACATTGGTAGCAAAAAGAACCTCATTTAAGTAGAGGTCATGAAGTGACTTGGCCTATTGACCATACCACACCCACAACTGTACAACATTGGGTAACTTCACCAAGGACGAGATCTCCAAGTCGCTAGCAGTGTTGCCTTCCCTACAACATCAAGCCCTTCATACATGAGGTATTGTGTGATGTTGCACCTCTTGATGTTTGTGATGTATTATTAAGACAACCATACTTATGGAAGAAACATGATATGTATGAGTCAAGAACCCACGCTGTGATTATTTCTTTCGGTAATTTGTTATACAAGATGCCGGAGGTAGCCCCACCTACTGCCACCTCTTTGACTGCCATTAAGAAATGCAGTAAGATCATCTCCTAGACTAGGAAATTTATTTTCTTTCTAGTTAACTCTCAAAGTAAGGGGAATATTGTAGCCACATCCATGGCCCCTGAGAAGAGTTCCTCCATGCAGCAGAAGTAGGTGGATATGGTCATGAAAGAAGGTAGGAACATCTTCTCCTCACCCACAAGGGTATCATTGCACTATCAGGTCAATCGTTCATTCCATATTACTCCCAGAGAACCTCTAAACGGTTTGATCTATTTCCACTCCATTGTGGAAAATGGCAAGTACAAGAAGCAACATGATCAACATCGGGTGCCACACAAGTTTCAGGTGGGCAAATAAGTTTGGTTGCATCTACATAAAGAACGCCTTACAAGAGCCCATCGGAAGCTCATACCACTCCAATATGGTCCTTACACAATTACCAAGGCTATGGGAAATAATGCTTTGGAGCATAGCATTCCCCCATTCCTTGGCTTACATCGATTTTTCAATTTGGACCACCCTCAACCATGCTTCCCACCATTACTGGAAACATCAGAGATTGCAGAACAACTCACCAGGGACCAAGTTTAGCAGAAGTTTCCACATCTCATGGAGGCACTCAATGCCATGGGGACCATTGCTTTCTAAGGGCGGAGGAATGATCCAGGTGGATTTTGGTGGCCACTCTCCTATTGCACTTGGACCCCCACAACTGTTTCTTTCAATTTTTCAGTTTCCTTAATTGTAGCACAATTTACTATTTTTGGCAGTTTTTCAGGTCTTGAACTTCCGGAGCTATTTTCAGGCCCTAAACGACGTTTTTTGGGAAAAATGAGAGAAACATGAGTTTTTGACGAATGTTTCTCACTCAAAATTGTATTCCTTGGATAGATATTTCTAATGAGGTATTGCGCATGTCAAACAGAGATCACATGCCAAAGTTACGACCCTAGGAAGTTGATGTACAAATTTACCCAATCGGGGCCCATAGTTTGGCGCTTCATCTCCTAAGGTTAGGTTTTTGGGTGTTTAGGGTTTTCCATTGTTTCTCAATAATAAATAGGCCTTGGAGCCTCATTTTAACATAGTTCAGAGGCATGTAGCTGCCACATCTCTTCTCAAAGATAAGCTACCATCGCCAAAGCTAATTTATTTCCATTTCTGTTTGTAAGCATATTCCATTATTTTAAATTAATGAAATAAAGTATTGTTTCTATTGCATATCTGTATTTATGGTTATTTTTGTAATTTGTTGTGTTCCTGCATAAATCCAGATCAATTATATTCCCTTTTACTATCTCTTAATTTTTCATAGGGACACTTAGATCATATTTCCATATTCTACCACACTCAAAACATTTAAATGGAAAATTACCTCGGAATTTGCTAGTCCCTCTTTTCTTCTTTCTTACAAATTGAGCTTCTTCCTCATCTAATTCATAGCCGGAAAATTCATCGGCCTTTTATCTATTTGTCTTCTTTACTACTTGAATGATTCTTCCTTTGAACTTTATTTCTCCTTTTCTATTCTCATTTCATATGCAGTGAGGATTCCATGTAAAGTATCCATACTTAGATTTTGAAGATCTATCATTTACTCAATGGTTAATATAGTACAGATTAAATATTGATGGAATAGATATCAATACTTTATTCACAATCAACAATTGCTCGATTGTTTCGCCAAGACATTTTATATTATTATGAAAATTTATCTACACAAAGGAACAAGTTTGCCACACTTTCATCTTCATCCATATTCATAATTTCAAAATGGCCTTTATGAGTTTGAATCTTTGCTTTTATCACCTTTTCATCTCCTTCATAACTACTCTAAAATTTGTCCCTAATTTATTTTGTATCTATACAGTACATTACTTTGATAAACTCTATAAATGTTAGTCCACACACGATGGCATTCTTTTCTTTTTCTTTATTTGAATATTTTTCTTTACAATACATATTAATTGGAGGAGTTATTGGAACCTGATAACCATTCTTAATATATAGCCAAATGTCAGTACCCAGAGACATAACATAGGTACTCATCCTTACCTTCTAGAAGGCATAACTTGTTCCATCAAATAGATGATATTTACTTGAGTATGAACATATTTGATTGGCCATGACCCCTTGTGATCTATGTTCTAGTGGTTACACTGTCTTTGAAGGAACTTGGTTCTAATACCAATTGTTGGAATTATGATTATACTAAGAGGGTGGGGGGAACTGAACCAGTATAATTCCCATTATAACAATTTAAAACAACTCAAATAAGATAACCATTAATTAAAAAATTGCCACATGGAAACACCAGATGTATGTGGGAACCATTAAGGTAGAAAACCATAAAATTATTTATATGGATTTTCTTGTGGGCACCAACCTACTATTACATCAATTTACTGGTTTTGATCAGAAGGAGACACCAAACCCCCTATTTATAGGCATCAACATGAAGGAGACACAAATCACCTAATTTATATAAACCAACCTGAAGAATATTCCAATCCCCTGATTTCTAAGAACCAACCTAACGGAGACACCAATCCCCTAGTTGATTCAATCTGAATCAATTTTGTTAATCTTATATGTTCTTGAACACTCAGCTCTCGAAAATCCTCTAACTATCACAACATCTTCTACACATCTCAAGCTTCCATAACAGGTCTTTTCAACATTGATCAACTTATATTTCCTATCTTCAATCATCTTCTTATTCATCTAGTCAGCAACACCCTTAGTTACTATGACACAAACAAATTCTTCTCACTATGTGTACTTCATATTGTTAGAGTTAAGATCACTGTGAGATATGGGGGCATTAATTAGTGTATCATCCAATTATACCAAATTAAACAACTTTACAATTTTATCACGACTGAAAACATAACAAAGCAACAATAGACATGATCATCACATCAACACATCTAAACATAGGATGTACATGGAAACCCTTGCAGGAACCAACCCCCAAAAATAAATTTGTAGGCACCAACATACTGGAGGCACCAACCCCCAAAAATATGCAACACCAACTTGATGTAAGCTACAACCTGATTTGTGGCACCAACCTTGATTATATGTAAGCATCAACTTGATTGAGGCATGAACCTCAATGGAGGAACCCACCCCCTTCTTCAAACTGTTAAGGACCACTTTTCACAATATTTCAAACTAGATCCACAAACTCAAACCAAATCAACATGTTCTTTAATCATCAATCTTCTACAACCTCATCATCTCAAAAACTTGTTCATTATATCACATTAACAATTACTTGCTAGCATTATGGCTAATATGTTGTCCTTAATGGAAACCTGCTTGAAAAATATGTCCCTGATGTCAATTTTCTTATAATATGATGGTTATGGAACTAATGCAGATATTAGGAATATTGGTACTTATGTTATAGAGGATATGGAAAGAAAATTGCAGTTTAGTTACAGAATGCATGGAAATTGTGAAGATTGAAAATCATACGTGACCCTTATGAATTAACGCCCATACATATGTAGGTAATGTGAACAAATGTCATGCACATAATCTGAACCATGAAAATTTGGATACCTAGGGATATTCCCATGGTAATTTCTCATAGTATTGTGTCGACAATGTCTATCTGATCTCATCAACTAATACTAACAACATTACCAAGAGATTTACCTCAGGTATTTGCAAATGAAAAAACTATATAAGGAGATGGATATCACAGTGTTGGGTGTGCATTTTTGGGATACACTATTCATATGTGATCTGATCTAAAAACAAGTGTGCTCCAACGAGCAAGGAGATTAATCATATTTGATAGTTCTGACAATGCATTAAAGACTAATGGATATGATTTCTTAATCTATTTATGTTTGTAGATCTAACAATGTTAGATATGTAGCTATGGTGATGGTATGATTTGAATTTTTTTGTAGTGATATGTGAATTTTGAGAATATGTGTGTAGAGATTTGGTTTTGATAGGTGATTTGCAGTAAAGTTTTGTTTCAATAGTTTCTAAACATTTGTACGCAATTTTTTCTCTATCTTGTCACACACATTCATGGATCTTCCTCGCAGTCGTTGGGTATTTTGAAGTAATTTTTTTAGACTGCTACCTAATTTGGGTTTTGGTATTCAATATGTTGAAATATATACATTGGTTTTATGCATGATAAGCGTGTATATCGATATGGTTGAATACAGTCGGTATTCATTATAAATTGAACTTGATCAATGTTTGAATTGTTACTTGATGATGAAGTTTGTTTTATCTGTTGTTTTTCATCAATGGTTTCTTGATCAGAATATTTGAATGTGTTGATGATTGGTTATTGAGAGGTGATTTGGCTTGGTATAGCATGACAATATTGACAATGTTAATATGGTTTAGAAATCTAGTGACTTAGTTGATTTAGTTCTCAGAGACTCGTATTTTCAATATTTTGTGTGTTGGTATCTATATGCATGTGTTAGACACAAGAAACATGTATATACACAAGTTTTCTTCAAAAAAGTCACATATATATTCTAAGTTTCATTTTTTCAGGGTTTGCAATGACTCCACATTGTTTTAGTGATGATTGTCGAGTTAATAAATGATTGATTGATTGATTGATGTGTAATAGTGTTACTATATAGTGCATTGGTTTGATCTAGTTGCATTGGTCGAGATTCAATTCAATGATTGGTTGGCTTCTATTTGAGTGATTTAGTTGGTTTACATTGCTTCAATGATTCCGATTTTGATATTTAATATTTCAGTTTGGCATATTGGTTTCGGCTTATTGTTGGTGTGGGTCCAGTGTGAAAATTTGATGAAAGGTGGTCAACATGATTTGACGATGGTTTAACAAGTGGATCCATTGTGAAACATTATAAAACGTGTTCCACAAGGTGTTGAGGGTTACATCCTTCAGTGAAGGGGTAGGAGCTCTCTTCTGGTAGGAGCCGGTAAATGAGATTAGGGGGTTGTATCTCCCTTCCAGTGGGTGTTGGAGAATGAGTGAAGGTTGTAGCTTCCTGTAGGTTGTAGATTCCTATAGGTAAGAGTCTTTTCCATTACAAGATGTAATGAATATTTTCTTTATATAATAATAAATAAGATAGAGACGACAATAATGGTGGTTTTCTCCCACATTGGGTTTCCACCTAAAATCACAGTGTTCTCGTCTGTTGATGTGTTTCTTATGTGTTGATGATTTATTTGCTCTTTATTTTTCATGTATATTTCATAATGAATAACTAAATACACAACAATGCACTGGTTATGTTAAATCACTTATGGAAATTATGAAAAATTAAGTAAACTAGATATACATGATTGTATTTCACTAGAGTCGCATACACATAGGGGTTGCATGAATGACAGTAGTGTAAATATTTTTGAATGAGAAATTGGAAGTTAAAGTGAATTAAAAATACTAATTCACCCCTCCCAATACTTTTCCTAACATTTGGTGTCAGAGCAAGTCCCTCATATGGAGCTAGATCACTTAAACGGAGATCTAAAGGGAGAAGCAAGATGGAATGAGTATTTTCTACAAAGCCACCTTTGATTAGTGGAACTAATATTGTGCTTTGAAAGGTTAGAATGAGAGTGTATTTGCAATCATTGGGAAATGATATATGGGAAATTGTTGAAGGTGGATATCAATACCCAACCTCCATTCCCACAAATGATGCAGGAAAGAAACAATATGAGAGCAATGCAGAGTATGTAAATGCTATCTTGAGAGGTTTGGCTGAATATGAGTTTGTGAAAGTCATGCATTTGAACATCACAAAGGAAATATGGGATAGTATTTTCCAAATCTATGAAGGTGACACTAAGGTAAAAAGTGCTAAACTTTAAACATATAGAATTCAATATGAGTCTCTTAAAATGCATGATGATGAAAGCATTGCAAGGTTTTTCCTTAGAGTAGACAATATTGTCAACACAATGAAAGGATATTGTTGTTGTTGAAAATATTTTGAGATCCATAACCCCATTGTTCGATTCCAAAGTCTCTGCCATTGAAGAAATGAAATAATTGAAGAACCTTACCCTTAAACAACTCCATGGGATCTTGACTACCTCTAAAATGAGAAAACGAGATACAGCGGATATAAGACAAGAAACCTTCAAATACATATACAAAGGGAAATAAAATAAATTCCAAAAGATACAAGTTACATTTCAAATGAGGAAGAATCAGATTTTAGGAACTTTTAGTGTTTATGGATAAACGCTTAAACCCCTAGACTAGTAGCTAAGTCTAGAACAATAGTGCAAAGCATTCTCTACCTTTTCTATAACCAATAGATTAAATAAGATAGTAAAGAAGCCTACTTGTAGCTTTCGCTTACTCCTTATCTCCCTTGACCAATTCTATCGCTCCTTTCCATACTTAATCCACTTGAAGAGTACCTGCACAGAGACAGAAGACAAAAACTAACCAAAGCATATGATAATGATCTATTGATTAAACATAGAATGGAATCAAGTTGATAATACACATATGAAAGAATAAACGGACAATACAAACATATGGAAAAAAATTTTAACACTTTATTATTAAAAGGAAGAGTTACAACCCAATTTGCTTGATTCAATATCACTCCTCCAGTTCAATCCCATCCTCTCCTCATAACAAGAAAAACATTTTGACATCATTACAATACTTGAAACCAACTCAAGTCTCATACTATCAACATCTCCCTATAATTCAATGATTTCCAGCCCTTGATCACTTAGATGAGTGGTCCTTTTATAGGTGAATGAAGGAAGTTATGCATAAATAGTGATAATGAATTCCCTCCCAAACTTAGAATTTAGTTCCATGTAGGAAGGGATAAAGGGATTGATATTCCTTAACTCCCTACCTCATCCAAATTCGAGCCCAAAGGAGTAGATAAACTTGGGAAGCTTCTAGATGCATCCAATGGATAAGAATATTTCCAAACCCTAATGAAATTTCACTCAAATTCGCCCAGTGCATGCAAAGAGGGCTAAAGTCCGCTGCATAACAACCAAGTAGTCTATTGGACTGCACTACAGTGCACCCTGATGAAGGCCTGCCTGTGATAATGTTCTTAGAGGTCGTTTTTGGATGATTTCAGCCATGGAATCTCTTGGGAAGGAGGCATTTTGATGGTTGACTTCATTTATGGCATGTAACAACTGAATTAGGGTTTGATGGGCCTTAATAGCACTAATATGTAAGTTGGGGTTGTAACTCTTCCTTTTAATAATAAAGTGTTCAAATATTTTTCCATATGTTTGTATTGTCCATTGATTCTTTCATATGTGTATTATGAACTTGATTCTATTCTATGTTTAATCATTAGATCATTATCATATGCTTTGATCGGTTTTTGTCTTCTGTCTATGTGAAGGTACTTTTCAAGTGGATTAAGTACGGAAAGGAGCGACAGAATTAGTCAAGGGAGATAAGGAGCAAGAGAAAGCTACAGGTAGGCTTCATTACTGTCTTATTTAATCTATTGGTTATATAAAAGGTAGAGAATGCTTTGCATTGTTGTTCTAGACTTAGCTACTAGTCTAGGGGTTTAAGCATTTATCCATAGACACTAAAACTTCCCAAAGGGGTTGATGTGCCCAAATGGATCTGTAACATTCCCTTTAAATGATTTTCCTGTGGAAGAGTCGGTCACTATGCATACAAATTTCCATATAAACAAAATCATGATAAGAAAGAAAAAGGAAATGATGTTCACACAAAAAATGCCAAAAAACAGTTTTTTGCCAAGAAAAGTTTTTATTCTAATGAAGATATTCGAAGCACATCTAATGATCAGGAAGATTTAAATTTAATTCTAATAGTTGTTACTAGATATGTATGGTTCTTGAATATCAATCAACTTGTGAATCAGATAGTTGTAAAGAAGATGATTTAGTGAAAACATTAAATGAAATTGATAGACTTAGGAATGCAAACAAAGAACTAGAAACAAAAGAAAGTAGTATTGTCAAGGAAATGAACTTGATAAAGGCTCAATTAGTATCATCCAATAGAAAAGAAAAAATCATAGCAAAACAAATTCAAGAAAAGGAAAGGGATTGTGAAAAATGACAATAAGAATTGTGAGTCTAAAGAAAGATTATGATATGATCAACAAGTGGGTAAAAGCATCTGAATCACTAGAGAATATTATCAATGAACAACACTCTTCTCTAATCAAGATAGGAATTGGATACAACCACATGGCTTCAGATTCACAATGTAATGACAAGAACTAGCATACATGTTTTTAAAAGAAAATTGAATCAAGTCACACATATGAAAGGAAATCTACTAGATCAAATTCAAGATCAGTCCCTAGGCATAAAGGATGGTTTCACAGATATTGTTTTTATTATAACTCATTTGGGAATAAGGTCACTGATTGAATTTCAAGCATTTGGAATGGAAGAAAATGATTATATAAGTTCCACAAATTCGAGCACATGATTAGAAATTGCAAGCAGTCTTGGAGGAAGAAGGAACAGCAGTCAAACATAGGGAAGATTGTCCCTACTGCAGTCCATTGTTCTTAAAAGTACACTTCTAATAGTGACTAGAGAAGTGAATGTGAGGTACATAACCTCATGAAGAACATATGATCACTATCAGATCCACAGGATCAATGGTGTATGATCTCATGGGGAGTTATGCATGTGTGCTTAGATCGTGATTTCATATGTTGTTATTCATTTTATACTGGTGTTGCATTGATCAAGAGAATGTGAACAAAAACAAACATGGCATTTTTATGGGGAGTTGTGGCTATGGAAATCAACAATTATATTATGTACGTGGTTCTTATGAAAGACAATCATGTGCATACGTGGTATTTGATCTAGATAGTCATGTATGATTCTCTATGATGAAAAATGAGTGGCACGGATTTAGGGGGATCTTCTCATATGTTTCACCGCTCCATTATTAGCATTTTGGTTTTGGTATTGATTTATTGTATACTATTAATGATTCCCATGTGTTTCTTAGGAATGATGTTGGTCCATGATGAGGTTATGATTTGTTGCAAAATATTATGTTATTTTTGTTTTTATATGGTTCTTTGATGTATTTTTTGTTGGTAAGAAGGATATGATTATATTTGATGATGAAGATTTGGCATAGGTTCATGGGGAGCATGTTATATGCTTCTAATAATTCATTGTCGGAATTATGCAATTTTGAGAACTCCTTATTATATGGTGTTGCCTATGATGAGTACATGGTTATTACTTTTGTCATTAGTCTTACTTCATTACTCACTATTGAAAATAAATGTTGTCATGGATGCTTGGATTGCATGTGGTGAAGTTATGGATGATGCTTATATATTTCTTGAGTTGCATTTGGTGAAGTTATTAATCGTGTCATAATCCTACTTGATACATTTGATAAGGAATATATGTATGTTATGTTCTCTGAAGATGTTGGTTGATGATGTTGCCAGTTAGTTCTATTCTACTTAATGGCTTGTGGTACTCTTGGTTTTCACATATGTTGTTATGGTGTTGTGGTACAAGAGATTGATATGGCTTTGCTACTTGAGGATTGTGGCTCCTCCTATATGTGGAGATAGCATGTTGACCTTGATGGTATGAGGTCAAAGGGATGAGTTGTTGCAGAGCTCTATTGCACAATATTATGCTACAGGTTCTTAGTGATGCTTGGAAGCATTGCATATTTGGTCCCATATCAATGATATTCGAGAGGTTGATGCTACATTGCCTTATCTACTTATTTATTCTTGATGATGAGGATGTTCATGCTAGTATTATTTTTGTTTTTGTTGTCAGATGATTATATTTCATATACTTATTTGAAGCATGGTGGTTACTAATGAGTATCATGGATTTGATACAAAGATACTTCATTGTTGAAATTATTTTCTATGGTTAAGTATGTCTCTTGATGTAAAGGTCATGAAAAGACCTATGTTGTAATAATTGTTATTTCCATTATGATACTGGTGTTGTCCTTGATGGCAACCCACTCAGATGAAAGTCCATAGTGCAGCAGGTCAACAGCAAAGGATTACAGATCAGACTCCAAAGAATGAAGAAAGAGAGGTATACATTGGTTCACTTTGTCTAAGGCACGTATACACATGGCTTAACAAACAAAAGGTAGTGTATAACGTATACACACACTTTCACAGGAGGAAAAGCACGTACATGTTGTAAAACCAAGTTTTTGGTCCAAAGTATTTTCATCCAAGGTAATTGGTCCGAGGCATTTGGTCCAAGGAATTGACCCTGGGTATTGGGTCCAAGGTATTGGTCCTAAGTGGTTTTGGTCCAAGGTATTAAGAAATGCCTAAGAGTATATAAGGAGGAGAAGATCATTAGGCCAGGGTGTGCAAGCAATGAGATTCTAAGGAATACTTCTATCTGAAGTATATATTACATTGCAAGGTTATGTCTAGGACTGGATCTGAAATTTTCATGTGCACCTTGAGTTCAACATTAGATTAGGAATCATGATAATTGAAATGACTTATTCTTGAATGATTTGAAATTGGTTGAGACCATATCTGATGTTTTTGCACCCGTTCTACTTGTTATCTATCATGATCTAGGTTTGTCTAAAGTCTAAAATTGCAGCAAAGTTTTGAGTCAAAATTTGCAAATCTATACGCGGGTTTGTCTTGGCCAAAGCACGTGCACACGCAGGTTTGACTCTTTCAAGTAGCGTATACAAAAAGAAATGTATTTTCAGATCTATTTGATCAAATTATGTTGTTTTACTGCTGTCTGTCAATGAAATCCTCTTAGATCTAAACGTAGAAATATTGTATAAGGAAATTGAGTCTGATTGATTGATTGATTGAGAAGGAAGGGTGATCCTTGCTACTATCTGTTTTGAACTTTGTAATATGACAGTAAATCTTCATAATGTCACTGATTAGTACAGTCTGTGGTTCAGAAGTTTATGATTTAGTATCTTTAGAGATATACATAGGTTGGGTTAAAGGAAGTAGCGTATACATGCAGGTTGGGTTCAACCAAGTAGTGTATACACTCTAATGCATGATTTTTTAGGTTATAGCTGGTTCTAGATGATGATGCAGGGTTTTGGGTTCAACACAGTGTTCTGGTGTCAGTAATCTGATTGTTTAGATTAACTGAATATTGATTGATGCAGTTTAAGTTTAAAAGACTTTGATGGGTCCAGTGTGAAAATTTAACAAAACTTGGCCTTCAGCTTGTGGTGTTGTGATCTAGGAGTATCTAGTTTGAAAATTCATTAAATGTGATCCCTGATGGAAGAGTGGAGTTTTCTGTAGGCTGGCACCTACGTACTAGTAAACATATTGCCTAGTACAAGAGCTAGGGGGTTGTGGTTCCCTTTCAATAGAAGCTGGAAAACGAGAGATGGTTGTAACCTTCTGCAGGTAGAACCCTGCGTACTGGTATGAGTCTGCACTAGTACAATATTGTAAACAAATTTTCTTATTATTAAAAGAAGGCAGAGACGACAATAGCTGGTGATTTTTACCCACATTGGGTTTCCACCTTAAATATTGGTATTCATGTGTGTTTCTTATGTGTGATTATTTATTCTACTTTTACTGCACTGTCTAATAAATCTCTAATATATTGATTTAAGCTCACCACATGATAAACTGTCTAAATCACAAGTTCTCTGCATATACATTGGTTTCTTTAAGAACAGTTGTGTGTACACGCTAGTTCACTTCACTGAAGTAGCGTATATAAATTTGTTTGGGAAATAAAATTATAGATCTCATAATACTAATTCACCCC
>APFE030044015.1:115843-148495 GCA_000404065.3 Pinus taeda | reverse complement strand
ATAAATGAACAATTCTTGGATCATACAAATGAAAAGACCTCCTTTCTATATATAGGAGTCTAAGGGCTCATAACATAATCAAAGCCGACATAACAATAATAATGTAAGGGCACAATAATAACAATAGTGGGCTTCTATGGGGCACAATAGTAACAATATGGGCACTACATGGGTACATCAATATAATAAGGGGGTTTTACTAATAACAATAAGGGGTTACACTAGTAGTGTAGGGGCCTAACAGTGCCTCTCTCAATAATATGATAATCATTCTGTAGGTTTTCCCCTCTCTTCCAACTTCTACCCCTCTCTAGCAACTGATGCAGACATTCAGCTAGTCATGTGAGGCAACTGCTCCACAAGCGCAGTTGAGGTATCACTCCCACACCTACATGCATGCTGCCTACCAACATACCTCTCATGGTTTCATCACTCTCTTGGTTTCATAGTGTTAAACATGAGTGCGATGAATGAAATTCTCTTATGACTGTGTATCGGCGTTCTGGATCCTAATCAGGTATTTTTCCCTATTCATACATCTTATTTATAAATCACAGTCAATTAGTGTTAATCATTAATACTGAGTTTGAGCACTAAACCTTTCCTTAAGCACCTTTATTAAGAGTATGAATTAATCATGTGGGTGGTATGGATAAGTGGGAAGTAGTATCTCGCGTGCCCTAAAGGTTATAAACAGAATTCCTAAAATGCATGTGATTAACCTTAGCGGGAAACATGTAGCATGGGAAAACCACTTTTCTCACGCACTCTCGACCTGATACCAATTGTGCAAGATTTCACACGAGATTGCACGACAGTCATTTGATTGGATGGGTCACATCAATGGTGGAGATCATCCGGGTTAGTTGGTGAGCAGACAACACGATATCCATTGGATTTGGAGAAGTGAGATCAACGATGCAAATTGAAGCACTTGATAAAAGGAAAATTCAATGAGGGGCCGACATTGATTAATCAGATAAGCAGGACCCTCAGGGGGAAAATCCATGTATAGAACTGGATTTAGGTGTAGCTAATTGGCTACAAAGTTAACCAGTAGTCGAATTACAGACTACCACCTCATTTTTGTCAACCTCCTGTGTCATTTGTTTTACCAGCAGAAGAGTGATTTTTTTACACGGTACGTATTTTTAAAATGCACTCATTGATATCTGTTGTGGGAGTGGTTCTCAATGGGAAGGAGAACTATCCTGAGTGGTCTCGTAAAATCAAACATGCTCTCATTTTTAATGAGTTTTGGAAAGGCATTTGTGTTGGAAACAGAGACAAAGAGCTAGAACAACCTACCTCGGATAAGGAATTCACCATTTGGGAAAATAAGAAAAGCAAGGCTTATGCATTGATTGCAACATCAGTAAATGAAGAGGTGAGTCGCCATATTTTTCCATTTTCAAATGCTTTCGAAGCCTTACAAAAACTAAAGGAACTCTATGACTCACACTCTGCACTTGAAGTTGTTCAACTCATGATTAAATTTTTCACCCTTGAATTACGAAATGATGATCCTCTTGCTCTTACATCAGAAGTAAAATCCATTATGCATGATATCAAAGTCACTAATGTTGAACTCGACATTCCTATGATAGCTTTTATCAAGGCACTTTATCACACTTACTCAAATTATCTTGAGTCATTGCAAGAAAATGGAAACCTCAAAGATATTACCTTTAACTCCCTTGTGAAAAAAAAATCTGAAAGAGAGAAAGATTTTGGGAAGAAGATAGCTCCTCCGCATTTTGAAGAGGTTGTGCCTTGCACATAGAGAGAATAATCTTACTCAATATTCTTCGAGAGGAAGAGGTGGTCGAAGAGGAAGAGGAAGAAATTTTAGAGGTAGGGGGGTAGACATTCTCAAGGAGAAAAGTCAGATTTGCACTGCATACGCTGCAAAAGAGATGGATCGCATGATGCATCCACATGCAATTTGCCTTGGGAAAAATTTGAGCATGAAAGAAACCCACCCAAAGGTAAAAATAATGACAAAGAGAAAGGTATAGAACCTGAATCCGCTCACTATGTTGTGGCACACTGTAATATTGGAGTAAATGAAGACTTATTTAATGCTTCACTTGCTTCTTGGAAAAATGATTGGTTGCTTGATTCAGGAGAAACTTGCCACATGACTTTTAGAAGAGATTTATTTGAAGAATTTACTTACAATGTTGATGGAACAGTATACTTTGAAGGAAAATCAAAACACAAGCCATCGGGGCTTGTTACAATTAGGCTTAAATAGCATGGTCTTCCAAACTTTCTTCTGCATCATGTTTTATATCTCCCATAGTTGAGGTGAAACTTGTTGTCCTTAGTCCACATCCACCACAAGGACACTCCATTCATATGTTTGATGGTAAGCTTGAGGTGAGAAAAGCATCATACCACTCACTTGTCATGATGGGGATAGAAGAAGAAAGGCTTCTCAAGCTGCAGGGTACCTCTACTCATGCACAAAATTTCTCATACAATTCTCATTATGAAGAAGGTACATTTCCATCAAGTTTATTATGGCATGCTAGATTCGGACACTTGAACTATAAAACCCTCTGCTTGTTGAAGAAAATTGGTGTTACTAGGTTTCCTACAATTCCCAGGAAGCTTAAGCAATGTGATGCTTGCATTCTAGGAAAGCATAGCAAACAGTCTTTTCATGATTCACATTCCATAGCACATAGAAAACTTGAACTCATTCATTCAGATTTATGTGGTCCAATGCTTATTCCTTCTACAAATGGACATAAATATATGATGAAATTTAATGATGACTACACAAGAATGTGTTGGGTTTATTTATTAAAGAACAAATTTGATGCTTTTCAAACATTCAAGAACTTTCATACATGGATTGAAAATGATGCACAATCTCATATTGGCTCTATTCGCATTGATAATGGAAAAGAATACACTTCAAATGAATTTGAAAACTATATTTGCCAACATGGGATCAAACATCAAACAATTGTACCTTATAATCCCCAACAGAATGGATTAGCTGAAAGAATGAATAGGACAATCTTAAATATGATTCATTCCATGATGCTTTACAAAAATGTAAATGTGATGTTTTGGGTTGATGTAGTTCTATGTGTTGTATATGTAAAGAATAGATGTCCATATAATACTATTAGAAACAAGACTCCTTATGAAATGTGGTATGGGCACATTCCTTCGGTAAAGCATCTCAGGGTCTTTGGTTCCACATGTTATGCCTTGGTACCAAAGGTACATAAAAACAAACTTGGTGCAAGAAGTCGTAAGTGTATCTTCCTAGAGCATTCAAACACCTCCCAAGCATACCGTCTCTATGATGAAGTCAATAAAAAAAAAATTGTATCTAAAGATGTAATTTTTCTTGAATCATCCAAAACTGGCAATTTTGTTGAGCGGCAACTTGAGCGCTTGGATAGATTCGCAAATGAAAAATCATTTCAAGAATTTGATAATCAGATTCCACATCTTGGAGGGGGGATTCCTATACTAGATCAACCTATGAAATCTTCTTTTGAAGCACTCTCTCCCTCGCATGAAACTCCAACAAGAAATGATACTTTGAGTGATGTGATTGACAAAATTGGGAGACTCAATCTTGATTCAGTCCCAACTCAATCAATGGAGCAGCCTGGACCATCTCAGAAAGGTCCCCCAAAGAGGTTGACAAAGAAACTTGAAAATGTTCATCTTGATGAGGTTGGAAAGACAAGAACTAGAAATTCAACCCGGCAAAATGGAGGTGATGTAGATGCCTCTGATTCACCTGTTGATATGGATGTTTCTTATGATTATGAATTGAATTTGTCTACAGATTTTGAACCAATTTTCTTCAAAGAAGTTGCTTCTCATGATGAATGGAAAGAATCAATGCAAAAGGAGTATGATTCCTTGATAAATAATGGCACTTGGAAGCTGGTTGATCCTCCATTGGGAACCAATCCAATTGGCTACAAGTGGGTCTACAAGAACAAGTATAAAGTTGATGGCTCACTTGACAAGCACAAAGCCAGGCTTGTGGCAAAAGGTTTTGCACAGAAGGAATGGGTTGATTATGAGGAGACTTTTCCCCCACAACAAAATGGGCTACCATCCAGACACTCTTTTCTCTAATAGCTCAGAACAGTTGGAAAGTCCATCAAATGGATGTAAAAAATTCTTTCTTGAATGGAGATCTAAAAGAGAATGTTTTTATGTCCTAGCCTGAAGGATTTTTTGTAAAAGGACATGAACATAAAGTATGAAAATTTGTGAAGTCCTTGTATGGCCTCAAATAAGCATCACGAGCATGGTATGAAAAACTAATTGAGCATCTTCTGAAACTCATTTTCAAACATTATGATCTTGATGATGTAACTTTGTTTGTCAAGAAGGTTGGAAAAAAAATTGTATATCTTGTGGTATATGAGGATGATCTTTTGATGACAGGGAATAATGAGAGATACATTACATCCATAAAGAAGGAATTGAGGAAAGGTTTTGAAATGACTGATTTGGGCTATGTTCATTACTATCTTAGTATTGAAGTAACTCAACAACCAAAGTCCATATTCCTTTCACAAAAGAATTACATTGGAGATCTGTTGAATAGGTTTAGCATGACTGAATGCAATCCTTTGACTACTCCAATGGAACAAAACTTAAAGCTCACATCCATTGAAGGAAAATAATTTGAGGATGCAACAAAGTATAGACATCTTGTAGGAAGTCTCAACTACCTAACTACTACCAGACAAGACATTTCATTTGTTGTTGGAATCCTCTCCAGGTTTATGCAAAAGCTTTGTGAGGGATATTGGTCTGCTACAAAAATGGTTCTAAATTACTTGAACGAAACTCAAGACTTTGGAATCAAGTATACACAGGTGGGCAACTTCAACTTGATTGGATACTTTGATTCAAACTTTGATGGAGAAAAAGAAACTGGGGTATCTACTTCGGGTTATGCTATGAGTCTTGGGTTAGAAGTTGTCTCCTGGAGATCACACAAACAATCAGTTCCAGCAAATTCCACAACAGACGCAGAATATGTGGTAGTAACTGAGGCAACAAAAGAAATTGTGTGGCTCAGGAAAATTCTAGAAGATTTGTAGGTAAAACAAGTACAATCAAATCCACTCATGATTGACAATACCTCAGCAATAAAGTCGGCTAAGAACCGAAAGTTCCATGATCGAACAAAGCACATGAATACAAAATATCATCTCATTCGACATCATGTTGAGGCCAAAACAATCCATCTTCACCATTGTTCCACAAATGAGCAGATTGCAAACATCTTCACCAAAGTGATTGGAAGCGAAAAGCTTGAAAGATTCAGAACGATGCTTGGACTCACCAACACCCCTTTAGATTAAGGGGGGGAATGTTGAAACATAATCATAGGGATTAGGTGAACAATTGTAATTAGTGTGAATAAATAATAGAGAAAATGGAGAGTCATCGGGAGATGAACTGAATAGTCACTCCCTCTTGTATATAATAATGAACAACCTAAATGAATAATACAATTACATTTGAGGAGTTATCTCCTGGTATGACAATATCTAATAAGTAGATGGAATTTTGGACTATTGCACCAGATGTATATAGAGCCTTACTAGCTATATTAGTGGGAAAATTAGTAGATACTTACTAATCATTCTCAATAGCTGCCAAAGCATTAGTACCCAAGGACATGATGTAGGTTTCCATTTTTTTCTTCCAAAAAGCATAATTTGTTCCATTTAACTAAGGGGGCTTGCCTGAAGATCTAATAGTGCCATGTTCGCTGATAAACCTTCCAATGATCAACTATTCCTAAAGGAATTTTATCCAATGCCAATTTTTAGAATTAAGATCACACTGAGAGGGGAGTGAATAAATGCATTATACAATTTTACCAAATTAAACACCTTTACAATTTGATCATAATTGAAAACATAATAGAGCTATAATAGACATCATCATCACATCAACACATGTAAACATAGGATGTGCATGGAAACCCTTGCGAAAAAAATCATAAGTATTTTTATCTTCCTCAGTTTTGGTCACATATATTTTTAGGCATCAACATGCTAGAGGCACCAACTCCCAAAAATAAATGTGTAGGCATCAACATGTTGGAAACACCAACCCCAGAAAAATTGCAAGCATTAACTTGATATAGGCTACAAGCTAATTGAGGAATGAATTTTGATGATATGAAAGCACCAACTTGTAGTAGGATTCAACCTAATTGAGGCACCAACCTCAATCAAGGAACCCACCTTCTTCTTCAAACTGCCATGGACCACTTTTCATAATATTTTAAATTGGATCCACACACCCAAACCAAATCAACTTGTTCTTTAATCATCAATATTATAAAACCTCATCATCTCAAAAACGTGTTCATAAGTTCATACTGACA
This sequence comes from Pinus taeda, assembly GCA_000404065.3. NCBI lineage: Eukaryota > Viridiplantae > Streptophyta > Pinopsida > Pinales > Pinaceae > Pinus > Pinus taeda. The sequence goes on along the minus strand of APFE030044015.1, from coordinate 142,095 downwards.
ATGACCATGACCCCCTATTCTCAAAAAATGTTTGCAGCTCCCCACTTTTAAATCACAAAATAATTCCAGCCAAACCCCTTTTTAAAAATTCAATTTTCCATCAAATTAACCCACAAAAACATTATAAAAATTAGTTGTTCTATAAATTTCACCTTTGTAGTCCATTGCCTACAAATTGCACATATCTGATGATCTTTCTACAAAATGTTATTCTTTGGTATGCTTAAATGTTTGACAAAATACAATTTATAGTGTACAAAAGAATTGGCCTACCTAACTGAACAAGAACCCTAAACCTCCCATGGAATCTCAATGCACATCATCTACTACACTAAATTAGTCCTCATTCAACTTCACAAATAATATATATATATCATACTCGCATACCTTGGGGATCCAAGTCATTAATTTTGCACCAATAAAACCACATGGAGGAGCCAAGTCATATATGCTTACGTCAATCAAACAAAATGCATCCAGGTCATACATTTGCACAAATCAAATCACATGAACGATCCAAGTCCTGTACATTTCCACCATCAAAACCACACGAAGTCAAGTCATATGTTTGTGCCAAAGAAAAGACACAAAAAATCTAAGTCATATATGTCTACATCATCAAACCACTTGGATCTAGGTCATATGCATGTGCTAATCAAACCACATGGATGTGCCAAGTCATATATCTCTACACTATCAAACCACATAGAGTCAGTTCATATGTTTGCGCCAATCAAACCACATGGATGAGCCAAGTCATATACATCTACACTATCAAACAACATTCTTGAGCCAAGCCATATATACCATAGAGAATTAACAAAAAAAAAATTGCCAATCAAACCACATGGATGAGCCAATTCATATAAGTCTGCACTTTCAAACCATATGGATGAACCAATTCATATACACCACATGTATTTAACGAAAATCATGCCAATCAAATCACACATAGGATCCAAGTCATATAAATCTACACCATCAAACAACATGGATGGGCCAATTCATACACACTACAGGGAGTTAATAGAAAATTTCATTCAAACCAAATGGACAAGCCATGTCATATACATTTGCACCAATAAAAAAAAAACAGTCAACCTTCATAAAAAAGAATCATACCACAAAGAGTCTCGAACTTGTCACCACAAAGAAACCAGAATAAAACCACCTCACTCAAAAAACAAAGGCAGAGCATGTGCACATTATGTCATACTACTCTGAATTACCTCTATCCTCAAGCCATATGCCCATATTTATATTTGCAGGGCCCTACTTTAGGTTTAGTTCCAACCTTCAAGAAAATTCATGGGACCATAGCATGTGACCCCAACCGAGAGGTCAATGGTCACCCTCATGAAAATGTCATCACGACATCACAACTTCCATGTGGAACTCTCTAAGTGGTGCCACATGTCACCAAAGTTTTCCCCCTTTGGTCAACCAACAATTCCATTTTAATATTCCCTATGACATCATGTCACGCTACCACATCATCATTGCCTCCCACCTGATCATGCATACATCATCTTCCTTTAACCATTCATGAGGCACCATGTGTCACTGGACTACCATATTTCTAGTCTAGATTTGCCACATTAGCATCCATGTCGAGCATGCCACTTTACTATTACTTGTGCTAGGGGGTCCACGTGGCGTCTAAACATTGGATCTAACTAACAACTACCATGTGTCACAGTTGCATTAGTCCAACATGGAGGATGTGGAATTTATTAATAGTTTCACATGTTAACACCCTATCCATCATTCATGTGTCTTTCAAAATCCATATCAACTCGGAGATGCTCAAACAATAACCTGGTTAACCGATGTACATGTTCACATGCCATCCTCCATTGATTTCCCTCAATGTGATGGATTTGTTCCAAATATGCATGACATTTAACAATTTGGTTTTTTTAATTACAAATTTCATTTTTTCCCCTTTTTTCTACTTCTAAATTATAACTGACATATCTTCTCATTTGGGAATAGTTTGACCAAGGGTGATATACCATTGGAAAGGTATCAAAGATGACTATGCAAATATGCCATCTATGGATTGATTTGAGCATCATAAATTCAATAAAAGCTCAATAAAAAAATGATCCAATTTTACATCATTTGATGTGATCTTGTAAAGCCATCGAATTATCATATTATCATTTGACTATCATACTTCTTCCTTTGACTTACCCTTTGACATCAATGACACTAGTTTTCATCAATGAAAACACTATGTCCAACATAGAAAAAATAAGAAATTTTCCTTCCATGGGCATAAGGTATCAAGTTGCAAGGTTGATTTTGTAGAAAGACATGGTCAAAAAGTGGCTCATACACGAATCCAAGTGAAGCCGGCTTAAGGGCAAAAGGTACAAATAGTCAACATCCAATGCAGAAGTACAACTCAAGAGGTGGGAGCATCTAGGGTATAAAGCTAGAAAAATAGTGAAGAAGAAGAGGAACGAGGCTTCATTGCAAAGTTGTGGTGGGATTAAAGAGGAATTCCAAGCCTAAGAACAAATTTCAACATGGGTGCCAAGTGACAACAAGGTACTATCTAGGGCATCAATGATAAGGTAGGCTCTACCACACAAGTTATGATACTTCTAAGAAATGAGAAGGTTTTACATCATATCTTAGTGGGGTCGATCCTAAGGCCAAAATGGAAAAGGAAACTATTAAATGCACAATACAGGTGAAAAACCTAACCTATATTCCAATTTCAGGAACCAATACTTGTCAGAGTGGATCAACCATAAAAATTCCAAAAGGAGAAGTCTTCCAAGTTCTATAGACATAATTAGGAACACTAGACAAGAAGTTAATACATCCCATATCTAAACTTCAGATAAAAGCTTGTGTTACAAAATACAAAACCTGAAAATGCGTAACTCATATGTACAATATGGTACAGGGAACCACCCAACCTTGCACTTACACATAATAGTTCTTTAGAACAAGCCCCTTACAGGGCTCAGGCCAAGGACTCCTTTGGTAGTTAAAACACATGGCTTCAAAAAGTTCTTGCTATGAAGGTAACTCAACTTCCAATAAATCATGTGAACTAGAAGGATCAAAAGAGGGAATAAAGGGATCCCATGTTCCCATAGGAGAAATCACTCATTCAACTGTCAGGACCAAGTCCCGAGAAGGAAAATAATAGTTCAAAGGATTTGTCTCAGAAGTAATTGAACATTGAGGATACAATCTCACATAGTTCACCCATGGTTGGGTAGAGTCTACCTGAACAATTGGAACATACCAAGGGGTATTCTATAGTAAATTTGAATTAGGGGTGATTATCAGATGCAAGTTAATCAATAGTGAAAATATTTCCATTATGAGAAAAATACATCACTCGGAAGAGTGAATACACCACAACATTCATAGCATAGAAAAAACCATGCCCAAGTATCATATTAAATTCTAAAGGGTGATCAACCACCATCATATCAATTAAGGCAGTCTTCCCACCTAAAGTAATAGGAAATTGAGGAAGAACACCCATAGATTCGCTAGGTCTTCTACCATAAGCTAACAACTCACTATCAGCTTCCAACAACTTTGGAGAACCCAAATATTTCTAAGTCAAGGAGGATATAATACTTGTGTAGGATCCTTCATCCACCATACATCGATAGATGTTTGTGGAATTAACTCTAACCCTTATTTGGAAAGGTGCAACAAAAGGAAGATGAGGCTCAAAATTATTATCTCGTTCAAAGGAGACACTCATAGAACTTTGAGGGGGTACACTCGAAGAGACCAGAATAACCCCTAGACCATAAGACTCTGTACTAGAAATCAAGAAGACTCTATTATTAGGCACTTCACCCCCCAAAAGAGGAGTGGAATCAGCTAGAGATTTCACTGGCTTGACCACTTCATCAACCAATGGTTGATTAGACTATTGAGAGACCATAACAGATCCAGGAGTAGAAGAACCATCAGGCTCGAACCATAACCTTTGTACCACTGAAATACCAGGGCGCAAATGAGTAGGATGGTCTCCCTTACATATCTTACAAGGGAACTTTGATTTAAATCTTCTATGCCTAGGTTTCTAATTGTTGGGCCGCCAAATTAGCATACACTTTCACTCCATTTTCACCTTTATCCTCATTTTTTCATCTCATTTCATCACATTATCATTATATTTCCATTACCATATGGGTTCATATTTTCATTTTCCAAAGTTATTTATTTTATGTATTTAAAGTGAATTTATGATTAAAAGTTAGAAAAATAGCATGTATTTGCTTATACCTAAAGGTGGAATGAGTTTGGTGACATATGTATGTGATTTGGAAGGTTCCAAGACACTCTTATGTGGCCTCCAAGACTCAAATTCGAATTCTCTTGAATATTTGATGGAGATTTGGGATAGGGGTCAAGCATATCTCATGGATAAAAATCATGGATAAAGGAATATGTGTCTCATATTGGTTGTAACCATATGAATTATTTGTGGATCTAGGAGGGATTAGTGGATCTCCATTAATGAGTTAGTTGCTTATGTTTTTGTATAAATAGGAGTACCTCCTCCATTCCAAAGGGAGGACTCTTGGAGCATGTATCCTAACTTATGATGGAATAGAATAAAGTTTTCTTTCTACAATTTTAGATATAAAGTGACTTAATGTAGTATATGAATTTATGGATAGTTTGTCACTTTGTTCTTAAGTGAATTGAGCTCACTCTAAAAGGATCAAAGAAACATTTAATTTCATTATAGATTTTATTTTCATTTAATTACTTAGATGTTTGAATATTTTTTTCATTATTAATGAATGAATTTTAGTTTAAATCTTAGCAGCATGTGAAAGGACAAACAAGGGTCTAAGTTAGGCTCTCTTCCATTTGATATGAGTAATAATTGAAATTCATTCTTTTTTTCTAGTTTGAAGTTATTTATGAATTCTTGATTTTTGATGCTTATGAATGAAATTTAGTTGAGTTCTAATCAGCATATGAGGGGACAGCCAAGAATCTAATTTAGGCTCTCCTTTTATTTGGTCTGAACAATAATTAATGTTCATTTCCTTTTCTTTATTTCAAGTTATTTTTTAGTTTATGCTATGGTAATGTTGTTGGAATAGAACTATGAGGAAGGACAACTAGGACCTCCTAAGTTAGGAGCCTCTTCTCTTTCTTTCTATACAACACATACTTCTACTCTTTAGTTTCTCTTCTTGAGGACCGTACTTGGGGGGAAGGACAACCAAGACCTCATGAATTGGGAGCCTCTTCCTTTGCTTGCTGCATCTTGAACTAGAAACTTTGTAATTTTAGAAGTTATTTGTAATATGCATTTCCATTCTTTATTTCCATTCTAAAAAAACCTCCTACAATAGTCTCATCTGAGGTCCCATATATTTTGGTTTGCTTCTAAGTTTACGAAACCCCCAGGTTGAAAAATTAAACGATAAGGATTTAATAGACAATTAAATTTCCCAACACTGATCAACATCCATTCTGCCAACATGGCTAGTAGTGGTTGCTGGAGAGTCCCCAACATGACTCTCAGAGGTTAGTGATTCTTTTCAAAGATAGATAGGACTTGTGCCCCCAATCCTACTCACAAAAGTAGGTGAGTCAAATTAAATATGACTCAGAAAGGTAGATGACCCATTGCTAGTATGACTTGCAATGACTAGACTAATGCACGTAGTCCTACTCACAGAAGTAGGTGAGTCAACAAAAATATGACTCACAGAGATAGGTGACCCATTGTGAGTATGACTTGTAGTGACTAGACTTATGCCCCTAGCGTGACTTGCAGTGGTTGAAAGCTCATCTCCCACATGACTTGCAAGGGTTTCTGATGATTAATGGATAGAAATATTCTTCTTTGTCTTCTTCCTCTTTCTCCTCTTTTTAGATCTCTTATTACAAGAGGGAGGAGAAAGAGGAATCATAGATTTCGCTTTTGAAGAAGATGAAAAATCAACACACATTTGATTCTCTTGAAATAAATCATTCATCAGAGAAGCTCCAAGAACATTTGGAATATTCCGAGTGGACCACAACCAAACTGGTAGTACAACATTCAATCTAGGAATATTCAAAGTGGCCATAAAAGGGGTACCAACGTTTCCAAAGAAAGGAAAAGCACAAGGATCCCCTTTTGGAAGGGTCCCTTGTTTGGCCTCCATAGTAATATTGGCCATACCCAACTTATACGCAGATCCTTCCCTTACGGAATCATACAAATGACTTTCCAAGGAAGAGAGATGCACAATCAAACCTTTGACCTTAAGGAGGAAACTCCACAACCTTCAAAATAAATATCAAAATCCTTTCATGACCAGTGGAGTGGTTGGTCAGTCACTCAGAATCTAAGATCCAAAAGTGACAAGACAAATCCACCTAAAGTGAACTAAATATAAAGAGCAAACAAAAATCCACTATAAATTCCCTAAATATGTAACCAATCAAGCAACATCCAAGTATTTCTGCTTCGAGTGATGAGGGTCGAACACCAAAATACAAGAAAGTGAAGTAAAGGACCTTCTAAAGTTATTTTTGGATAATTATGGCCCAAACCTACCAGCGAAGGTAGCAAAAATAGTTATGCTGACCTCTAGACAAAATCCTTTGCCGATGTAAGTACCCTAGCTTTGCAAGGGCACCGTCTAGAAGTACTATGAAATTGATGCAATGTCTATCTTAGGTACCATAGGTATCCCCCTCACAGTCACCTATGTGATCCCTAGGAATGGAACTAAGGTCACCAATTCATATCGAAAGCTGGGCGGAACAGTCTTTGGTCAGGACTCGACAAGTAGGAGAAGGGGTATCTCTCTTCCCTGCTTTTACTCATCCTCGTGCTTAACTCCCAGAAGAGAAGTGATTTCTCGAAAAACTTAATGACATTGGATTTCACTCTTTTAATCAACTTCTTTATTTGAATTTAGAGTGGCCTTAGAGAGTTAACTCTCCACACATCTATTCTAAGGCCCTAAATGACCTAGACTAGTTGATGTACATATGAAAATCAAAAAATTCTACTTCATTTTAGTTTTAGCGCTTGATTTCAATGCATGTTCTTAAGTCGAGGGTAAAATGGAAGTGCAACTAATGATGTTATTTGAAGCAAGAAAAAACCAATAGAAAACCTGGCTACATGCATATGCAACACTTTTTCTTTGATGAAAGATATTTCTACAAAAGGTTCTACGAACAAACTAAGAAAGAAAAAAATTCTTTTATTTTTTAAAACACATGCTCACACACTCAAAATCTACAAAAAGACTAAAAATTATTACAATGCATCTATCCTATTGGAAACTAAAAATGCTTAATGAAATATTCCAAGGATTGCTCTTAAAGCAAGCAATGTGTTTCTCAAAGAGATCAAGAGGTCAAAACTTGACAAAAAGGAGGAACAAATTCAATCAAAAACTTTTCCCTAAAATCAATCAAATTCAACCTAATGAAAATAATTCACACTTGCTAAAAAATTATAAGAAGACCAAAAACAAAACCAGAAACAAAAATAAAAGAAACAAAAAGATGTTTTTATCTTCTTTCTTTTTTAGGGCACAAAGAGTTCTTGAGAAAACTAAACTACTAAGACTTCAAGATCAAATTTGGGTATAAAGAACCTAAAATTTCACAAGCCATAGAAATAATTAACATGATAAGACTTAAAGTGAAAAGAGGCTACAATTTCAAACAAATTGATCTGAATAGTAGCATACAAACACCAGTAAACAAGAAAGATTTTAAGAAGACTGTGAAATTTTTTCAAGATTGGAAGAAGGACTTTCTCAAAAACCAAGAAAAAACCAAATATGTCAACTTTCAAGAAAGCAAGACAAAGCATTTTAAAGGTTGGGTTATAAGTGAATTGATACCAATTCCATGTTCCAAAAGCTCAGAACAACCAAGAACTTCACTAAGAAGCCTTGAACCCAAACACAAAAACTAACACTTCACCAAAAATCAAACCCTAGGTTAACTAGGTTTTTCCACAAAAAGAGATAGGAAACTTAAAATATGCAAGAAGCAAGACTTTGCCAAAAAATAAATGACTAAAAGAAGCAACACAAATTATGCAAAACCCTTTATTGGACTCAAGATCTGAAAAATTCATTCAAGACCAAACATATGTGATTGTGCAGTGATAGACCTGTGTGTATACATGACTGTTCTCAAGAAAACATGCGTATATGTGTGTTTATTTGCACAAAATCATGCATATAAGTGACTGTGTGAACGAAAAATAGCATATAAATAGTCCAGCAAAGAAAAATAAAAAATTTATGCCTAATCCAGAAGATCAAAAATTTTTCCCAGATTTCAAACAAATCAAAGATACTGGAAAAATCAAGAAACCAAACAAGAAGACCCCGATCAAGATAGAAACAACCTAAACAAGGAAATACAAAATTGTATCCCTAGTGGATTCACCAATTCTATTACGGGATAAAACACCCTAGGGTTTGGGTTAAAAACCCCAGTTACATGGAATGAGCATGCAAGGACGAAATTGCAAAAGTTGTAGGAAATAAGAAACAAAATATTTTAGTTGAGGACTGACTTGGAGGATGGAGAGAGCATATTTCTTTGGGAAAAGGGTCAATCTTTTCTCAATAATTCTCTGGATCTACTAGAGAAAGAGTTGACTAGGTTTTTCCCTGGATTAGGGTTTTGTCCTGCCTAAGTGCCTACATCTTGTGTCCCTTGTTGTGATGTTCATTTTTTGGAAATTATCTTGATGAAAGGAACATAATAAATTGAAATAAGTACAAATAAGAAGAAAATACTAATCACAATAAAATGTCAAAATCTAAGAGAAATCTACCTAAAGAACCTAATCCATATGATACCCTAAAGTTTCTCAACATGGTATCAAAGATTTGGTTCATTTGTGTATAAGGGCAGGAAGAAGGTCAAAAAAGGATATAAAGCTTCAAGAGGAACCTAAATACTTAGGAATGAGCTCCTACAGGTACCACACCAAAATTTTGGGCACATCTAGAAGCCCTAATTACAGTGACTAGAATGCAGGCCTGAAAGAGGAATGCAAGAAGTTTATGGAGAGCTCAAAAACTTTGTTTTGGAAGTATGAAAGGCTAGTTCAATAGCCCAAAGAAGGTCGAGTAGTCTAAAAAGAATAACAAAGAATTGTACTTAGTTTAGGTCTGAAATCACCATCAGAAGGATCAAAAAAACATGTTACCAAGAAGAATGATCTGAAATATCCTCATTACAGATCTAAAGGTATGTTGCTTGAAGCTTTACAAGCCTTGTTGGAAGTCCAAAAAAGAAGCTACATTCAAATAAAAAAGAGATGAAAATTGAATGCAGACTTGTGGTCATTCATATAAGACATTCAACCCTACAAATAACAAAAATAGATTCCTATTAAAGATAAATAACCCAAAGTCTGAGATTTACAAGTCAAAATTGTTTGGTTTATCACTACACTAAAGACATCTTATTTGAAGTAGAGATTGCAGTCTTGTGCAATGACATAGAAAACCAATTTAAATGGATCAAAAGAGAACTCAAGTATATAACCTATTTAACAATCCTAACATATTTGTTGTGCAAGGAAGGAAGCAGTTCTCAATAGTAAAAAGAACTTGTTCAGTTAGTCTTGCATTATTCAAAGCCAAGTAAGTATTAATTTGTGTTCTTTATGATTCAAATCTAACAATATGTTTTCAAGTTTACAAGGAAAAAAAGTTAGCATCTTGGGACCAATTTTTACTGTCAAAATTCAACAAGAGTAGTTCATAGCATCTTGAAGAAGCACTTGCAATAGATCTTGGAAGACCGAGGTGAGTAATCTTTTAGGTATTTATAATTAACTTATTCATTCAAAATTTAAGTTAAAAATAGATTAGGATTTTGGGATTTATTTTAGGGTTTAAAATATTCATATTAATGAAGGTTGTTGGCATCTAAAACTTTGTTAGTATTTGGAAACCCTATAGAAACCCTAGTTTGGTATTAAGTATATGAAGGTAGTCTATAATGAATGATGGAAAAAATTCAACTCTAGAACTAATAACTTCCTTAGACTTAAAAATTTTGAATTCTCTCTCTCTATAGTTTTCACATCAAAAATATTCCCTTGCCCTTGTGTATTTGGGTAGTACTTGTCAATAAATTTTACAGGTACGTAATGAAGAAAGAAAGAGTTTAGATAGATATGTTGACCTTATGATGAATCTTGGAAATGTTAAAAAGATGTGTAAGAAGTTTTTTTTTAGAGGAAGTCTTTCAATAAGGAAACCCTAAAAAGTTTGTAAAAGGAGAAACTCAAGTTATGTTCAAAGCTCACGTGATTTATAGCTAGTCTTCAACACGCAAACAAGTTAAGATTATTTACTATGCATTACTAACTCTCTCATTTCTAGCTTTTTCTAGTCATAAGGATTCTTGTTTGGGTGATTAAGTTTTAGCTTGAAGCTACCCTTATCACTATAGCACTTGTTATTTTCTCATTTTGGTTAAACCATAACCTTTAGGGTTAAATATAAGACCATATCCTTCCAATACTTAGGGTATGCTAATGATGAAAGTCTAATCTCTTTAGAAAATATTGATAAAAATTATTTTGCTGAAATCATACTCTCTTAATGTTTAGGGTTTTGGTAATGTTATGGTTAAACCCTATCCATTTAGGGTTTGTTGTTGATTTCTATAAACCATATTTTTCCTTAGGGTTTGCTATATTAGGTATTATGACTAAACCCTTGTAATAGTTTACATAAAATCCTAGAAATGGATCTTTCGGTATATGTGCTTTAGTATAATTGAAACTCTAGCCTGGTCAAAATTGTTGTATATCTAATTTTAGAATTTGATGTTTGTATCTAGGGTTTATGATAAAAACCCCCATATTAGAATGATATAAGTCTTTAGGAAATAATAATGGAACCCTAGAGGTGAAATGTTGGTATGCTAACTTGATTGTTGATTTTTTTTTTTTAACTATGGGTTTTAACAAAACTCTAGTATGGATTGATATTCTAGGGCATGATAATGAAACTATAGAAGTTCAATTTTTTTTATTCTTGATATGATTTAGCTTTGATGATGAAATCCAGGGTCTATGATGAAAACCTAGTAAATGTTGCTACAATAATTCTAATGGATGAATTTCTTGATTGATAATGCCTTACTATGTTTAGGTATTGAATGTCTAAAATGTGATTTCTTATGCTCCTATTATAATGACATGATTCATCCTATTGTATACATATATTTGTTTTTGGTTAGACTTTTCGTTAAGGTTTACAGGTACATAGTCTTCAATTTGACGATGATACTTATCTCATATTTGATGATAATTGATGACGATGTGAAGCATGATGGTGAGAGAGAGTTGTAGGAACATTGATGACATGACCATGTTACCATGTGATGGAATGGTGAAGTTTTGGAAAGTCTAGATTCTCTATAAAAAATTGATGCAAAAAGGAAGAACCTATGTAACTAGAAGAATAATATAGTTGATAAATTTTTCCTCTAACTACTTGGATAAAGGAAATTGTATGTCACCCTAGTTGAGAGGGAGCTTGAAGAGAAGTGAATGACTTGATGAAAATTCCATGAGGATGTTTGAAATCATAGAATAGATGAAGCAATGATGATGGTTATTCGAGATTGATAAAGATATGAACATAACTTGGACTTTTTTGGAAGAAAAATGCTAAGGCTAAGTTTGGTGCTGCTGAAAAGTTGAAGAATTAAAACTTCTGAGTAGATGCTTGATACGATGATGATCTAAGAAGCACTAGCATGATTAAGAATCCTGAAGTCTTATGTTAAATATGTATAGTGAAATTTTATTACTAATTGGGGTTGTTTTATGCAGATCTCTCCATAAGAAGGTTGAATATTTGAAGCATGATTGGATTGGTGGATATATATAGCTTAGTCGATAAGGAGAGATGAAGCATCTTGTGGCAACAAGATGATTGGGAGGAGATCCGGCTGGCTTGTGATGATTTCTAGATCCCGAAGTAGGGAGGGTGGTGTTGGTCTTAGAGATCTGACCTTGGTACACACCTAGATCCCTGGGTTGGTGTTAGAGAAGAAGACTGATGGCACCTATAGAGTATGAAGCTTGGAACACACCTTAGTCCCACCTGATTAGATACCTTGGTCAAGTATCTAATTTATAACACTGCATGTGTTGTAACTCTTTGTAGAAAATATCATTTTGAGATCATACTTATACCCCTGTAATTATGAATACCTTACTAGTTAAGAGGGAGTGTTGACAAATGTTATTAGTGTCAGTATTCATAATTGTATTTGTCTAAAGAAGAGAAAAATAAAATTTTATTAAAGAAATATTGAATTATTAAAGCATAGGTTTAATGCTTGGGTAAATGGTTAATAGGTAAAGCCTCCATTGTAGGCTTCTAGGATTCTTGTTGAAGTTAAAGTCATTGTCATTATTTGTTATACGCTTCTTGGCATCCTTGAGTCAAAATATAGATATATATATTTAATATTATATATATAATTATAATATATATATATATATATATTTTATTATTAGATATAGATATATATATTCTCCTCCTCCTCCAATGTCAAGTTTCTAATATTCAAGTTGGCTTCAAAATAAGTTGACAATCTTCCTCAAACAAATTATCAATTTTGCCTCAATGAAGTTGACAAGTCAACATCAAATTGGATTTTTAAACAATTATAAATACCCAAGTGCATTTGGCCTATTGTGAAGGAAGAGTAAGAATTTTTTGATCTATAATTTGAATGGAGACAAAAAAGAATGTGAAAAACTAGATAAGAAGGTGTTGTAATAGTTACAACCACCCTCTAAAATTTTCCTTTAGCTTCATTTTGGAGCCTCCCTACCGATCATCCTTAGCAGCATGTCTTGCACTGTCAAGCATGTCAGCTTCAGCTATTCCATAGAGTCTTGTCAGCCTATGTATGTAATTTTCTTCCACCTCTTTCACAAGTTGATTTTTGGACTTAATGTCAGTTGTTGGTTGAGCATCTTCCTTTGGCAATTGCACAATTCTCGAGGGGAACCTGCCTTCCCTCCAAATGCACAAACCCAGCTAGGCCACAGAATTACACAATTATTCATGTCAGGCTTCCTTGGAAAATTGCTCAATTCATCCTAGGACAGTTGTTCAACATAGAAATTGCGCAATTTTGGGAAGTAGTCACCTGTTGCTCCTAGAAACTGCACAATCCCTCTGGGAATGCCAGCCCAGCAACTAGCAGGAATTACATAAATCCAGCCAAGAAGCCTGCTAGGCTCAAAAATTGTGCAATGCAATTAGATAGGCTTCCTTGAGAAAATTGCACAGTCTGACCCACGACAACTACTCAAACTAGAAATTGCATAATCCTGGGAGGAAGTCACCTATTCCTCCCAGAAATTACACAATCCCTCTAGGACAGACATCTCTGGTCAACCCATAAACTATTCGGATTTTCATACCAGGCTCGCAAACCGATGCATGTGCCTTCAGGTTGACGTTCCCTTCGGGACCGAACAAAACTGATTTGCATGTATGGACTACTTTTCCCATGGAAGCATGCAAATGCATCCCTTGATTCATGGATCTATTTTTAGAAGTTGTAGGTTACATTCAAGGATCATTTTAGAAACCTCCCGCCAAGTGTCACTTTTCCTAGATTTGTGGCATGTGTGTCACAACCTCGATTTTATCAAAACTCATCAACCGAATGTTGCAGAGCTTATTCCTCACATTGACCTTGTAGCTCTGACATCGTACATCACATCTAGGAGTAGTCAGCACATTCAACGCAAATTTTTTCGAGGTACACCCACTTCACATATCTTGCTCTGTGTTTATGTCACTTTTTGTGTTTCGGCTTGTTTGAATGCTATCTGCTTGAGGTCTATGAATGCTTGTTGTCATTTGCATGCATGCTATCGTGTACAAGTGTCATTTCAGTTTTCATTCACATCTCACTATTTTCGCATGCAGGACACTATTTTTGCACCATGGTCATTGTCGCGGCGACTGACTTCACACACATGCATGCATCCCATTTTCTGAATCCTACACTTACTGTTTGCATGCATAATCATTTAGTCTTGTTTGCACTCATCTCATCATGCATTCATACTTCTCATGTTTTTAGTCACCCTTCAGCCGTTCTGGGGTGCTTTGGCTCAAACCATGCCTTGTCCAGCTACCACTATGCATTTCCAAAAGCAAAGGCTCTCCCTTTGCTCCAGAAATTTCGCAAACCTAGTGTAGCACTGACCTCCATGATTACATTGCTCAATTCCTGGAGGTCGTGTCCTATTGGTGCCAGAAACTGTGCAATGAAATTTGTTGATTGCATTTCACAGCTGACTAAAATTGTACAATGTGAAGTTTCAGTCCTTAACATGCTAGGCTAGACTATCCATTGCACAGTTCCAACAGTCATTAAGCCCCCCGACAACTCGGATTATGTCTTGTGCAGTTTTGGCAGTTAGTCTTCCAACCTCCCAGTGAAAATTGCAAAATATTCAAAAATAGTCACTGTTGGGCATGGAATCCCCCCAAGGCATGTTTTTGGGCTTAAAGCCCAAGTTTTGAACAAATAGTATTGTAAAAAGCTTTGCAAATAGTGGGCGCGGGGCGCGAAAGTATGATAGAGTCACACAGTTGTCTGCCCTAGTTTTGCAATGTAATGTCGGCTTGATAGACCTACTCGTGGTCTGCAAACCATGGGATTGTATAAATAGAGCGAGTCCCTAAGTGTGAAATATAACGAATAAATACTAAGAATGAGAAGTCTAAGTGATTGAGTAAAAGTGAAAAGGGTGTCTGTGGGTCATATAATAGCAGAAGGCTCTGCAACTAAGTGCACAGACCCTTGCAGCTGAGTGCATAGGGCAGGCCGAGTCTGTAATCATTGGAAGAATAAATAAAGAGAAGTTTTTCTATAATTCTGTGTATCTTTCTCTGGTTTAATGCATGATTGAATATAATTTGCAAATATATTACTTATTTACTTCGCGAACCCATATGAATGTTTAGTATTGTTAAGTATAACTTAAGATAATTAAGTAGGCCAAGGTGCTTAAATAATACTGGAAGATAAATAAGATCTCGGGTAATAACGCAAAGTGAGGCATAGCCCCTAGTTAGTGTTGCATGAAGGTTGGATATCAAGGTGCAAGGAACAAAGCTGCATGAAACCACCTATGTGAAGGAATAGATAGTGGACCAGTCAAACTCAGTAGACATATCCAAGGTGTGGAAACCTGGTTCTAACACCCTCCCATACTACTTCGAGTGAGACCTCAGTCCGCGCTCCACGAACTGTTACCAAAAGGGATAGTAGTACCGGGATTTGTTTGGATAATTAACTCTGAACCTTGGTCAAGCCCCAACAAGCCAAAAAATGGTTCCATTGTTGGGACTGGGATTTGCATAGAGATTTTTGATGTCATATCACTAGAATCTGACAAAGAAAGGAATTTAAGGGTCACTGGATAGAAAGATTCAAGAGTTCATGGTGCAGGAAAACAGGAATCCACGATTATCAAAGGAAGAGTGGCTAGATTGCTACTTGTATATGGAGATCCATGAAATTTTCTTTGCGTCCTTTCCTACTGAGTTGTACAAGTGGATCGCAAAATAGCAGACAGCCAAGGAAGGCATAAACTTGACAAAACTATTGTGTGGACTCCATAATTGGTGCGCAGACTGGAAGCATCGAAAGATAATATTGCACGTACTGTTGATCACTGGCTTGATCGAATCATAGGAGTATTCATCACCAAGTTTGTGGTAGATACTTTAGTCAGCTATATCGAGGCAGAGCGATGCTTCCTAAAAGGACTGTGAGGTAAGTACGTTAAATCTTTGAACACTTGGATTAAAATGATACTATGTGAAAAGCAAGTTATGTGAATAAATTTATGTTTGGGGCTACGTGAAGTGGGAGAATATACGTAAACAAAGGTAGCATAGAACTGGAAACTAGCCCCTTAATTTCACCTCCGTGAGGGAGTGAGGAAGAGCTCGCAAAGGTCTCACCAAGAAGTGCGATCAATCTGATAAGGCAGAGAATTCCGTGCATACCACCCCCACCTATGCCACTACCAGTTTCACCATCTTCACCCCCAACTTCACCCACACCACCTCCACCACCACTGCGAAGCAGTATGGCCAGCGCAATGAACCTACTTGTGTTCAAGGGAGTAGGGAATGAAGATCCAAACCAATTTTGGTTCATAGTAAAATATTTATGGGAAGCACAGGGTGTCACAAATGACAATATAAGGAAGACAACGTTGGACAGCACTTTGTAGGATCACGCGCTGACCTGGTATATTAAGCATTCCAATGAAAATCCAAATGCAGGGATAGCGGACATCCAAGCTATGCTAAACAAGGAATTTAGCAGGAAAAAAATCAGAGGCACAGTCGATCCTTAGATTCAAGGAAATCAAAATGCTACCAGGCGAAACCCCATGGGAGTTGGATCAAAGCCTGAAAGTGCACAATTCGCGAAGCGAACATGACCTTAACAAATGGGCAACAACGTGAATGGTTTGTAGCCTTGTTAACACCACATCTATGGAATGCACTGTCATAGCAAAGGCTAACCACTCAGGCCGAGGCTTTGGAGGTCGCGATGAGATTGCACGAGACTCCAATACAAGATCCTAACCTGGGAGTCCAGCAGATTCTCGTGCAGTTGAAAAACTTGTGCCTTGAGATGCAGAGTTTGAAACAAGACAGGACGGCTCATCCAGAAGTGCGCGATGAGGTATGGTGTGTAAAGTGCAAGGGCGAGGGGCACGACAAGGACCACTTCCCAGTGTTCACGAACTACCCTACAGGAGGAGGACCAATGCCACTAAGACCAAAGGCATAAGTAGGACCAAGTGAGGTGCATGCATTATAGTGTGCGATTTGTCAGATAGGAGGAAAACATGCTACAGATAGTTGTCATCTACTATAGAAGTATACGTAGAATTCCCAGCAGTTGTTCTATAACTTTTGCAAGTCAATAGGCCATGATGAGCGCACCTGTAGAAGTTATGAACCGATGATGGATCAGACTCCTACCTACTGAGTTCAAGCCAAAACACAACCCCTCAATCAAAACGCAGGAATGGCACGCACTGGATTTTAGGGGCAAGGACGAGGCCGAGGTGGAATGGGACCAGGAAGAGGTCGCAGACAACTAATATGTTACAATTGCGGAGGGCCAGGACATTATGTCGATGATTGTATAAATCCAATGAGACCATCATGCTTATATTGTATGTAGTTCAATCATGAGACAGAGGATTGTCCAACACTGATAGTGAGGTTGCGCGATAGAGGAGCACTCCAACCTCCCCTGACTCAGAACCTGCAAATGATGAGGTATGAGCTGCGTGAAGAAGACCCTAATATAAATGTCATGCTCTGGAGTGGTATTACGTTAGGGGATGACAAAGGAAAGTAGCCTGAAGAAAGTACCTAGGTTCGCAAGGCTCCAATGAAGGAACCAGAATTTGATTTGGAGCGCACTAAGGAGTCCTTCATGGAAGCTAAGGGGAGCTTTGCGGATGCCTACACTTCAAGGAGTAAAGACAGACTGGATCCAGAAACGGACCCATCGATGCTCACTATGTTCTTAGAGACCTGCATGAAGTTGTTGCACAACAACAAGGCTATGAAGGGGCTACAAGAACTCACAACTAGATGTGTTGGAACCACAACAGGAGAATCGCACATAATCTGGAAGCTCAAAAAGCATATGATGCGAACAGGAAGGGAGATGAGATTGACCACAAAGACTGGGGAATATGAGATGGATCAAGTGATTCTGGATCTAGGATCAGACGTGAACGTCCTGCCAAAATAGACATGGGAACACATGGGTAGGTCTACGTTGCAATGGTCTCCTATCCAACTATGAATGGAAAACCAAAAAAAGGTCCTACCTATGGGGAGACTGCAGGAAATCATAGTAGATATCGAAGGAGCAAATGCGCTAGCATATTTCTAAGTGATAGAGATTGTTGATGATAGCAATCCCTACCCCTCACTACTAGGAATAGATTGGGCCACTCACATGAATGGAGTGATAAATCTAAAGAAGCGTAAGATGATTTTTGAGAAACATTCACTACACATAGTGGTACCTTTAGACCCTACGGAAGGATCACGCTACACCAAGCCAGTGCACGACTACAATAGCGATGATGACTTGGACTGTATTTACAAAATAATGGTGGGGGAGCAGGACTGGGTAAATCCAACCGTGGATGGATGAATCTCATGGGAGCGCGAAAGCTCTTATACGTCAAATCTAATGAAGAGATAGAATGATGGCAGAACTGGTTACACGAGGTAACCACGCTCAACTATAACATGATGAAGAGGCCACTGTACTGCGTAGCAATAGGGGTAAGAGATCTACCTACATATGACAGGTTGAGTGAGGTGGATGATTTCCTAAACAAATCTGAAAGGGAATTACCAGAACAACAACGTTTCAACGCTCTAAAATGGGTATTGCGCGATACTCCTGCAAGGTGGTAGGGTACGCACCAGATGTGTTTTGAGGACCGGCGCGACTGCCAAAAGATGATGTGCCTACTATTTGGGAAGCCTCAGATGTGATTGAAAGACAAGTATGATGGATGAGATGATCCACATGCACACCTCGCAAAATGGACAAAGGTATATGGGGACAAGCCACAACTTGAGTGGGTGCACCTGTTCTATCATACCCTAGATATTATACCCATGAATTGGTATATAGAGATGGAGCTCCACCATGGCACAAATGAATGGGATATCCTGCGCCAAGGATTCCTGTTAACCTTCAAGTTTGAGGATCATTGGTGGGATACTGTTGATGATGTGCTACAAGAATTAAAAGAAACTATCTTTAAAATACCCCAAGAACCAATGGAAGTGCTTCAGCGTGAATAGGAAACCCATTTGAGCTACATGCTGGAGTGTTACAACATAAATATTGAAGAAGACAATGAAGATCCACGAAAATTTAACATTCCAGAAAATGAAGGCTATCGCATGGTTCAAGGACCATTGATTGAAGACCCCGACATTACGACGTCAGTAAAAACAAATAAGGTGAACATTGGTACGAAGGACGAACCGAAGTATGCAAAGCTTCGTGACTACTGGGATGATGCCACGATGGATAAGGTCAGTGAGTTACTCCAGGATTACCAAGACTTATTCCCAACCAAGATCACAAACTTAAAGGGGATTGTTGGTGATTTAGGGATGATGAAGATCACCCTAAAACCCAACGCAAATTTGGTTAAGCAAAGGCCTTACCACTTGAATCCAAAGTACAAAGAAAAAGTCCATGTAGAATTGGACGAAATGCTCGTAGCTGGAATTATCATGCCGATGGAAGAATTCGACTGGATAAGCCCTATGGTAGTGCAAGTGAAGAAGCAAAAGGGCAAGGTAAGAATATGTGTGGACCTTAGGAAATTGAATGATTCATGTCTGCATGACCCATTCCTGACCCTATTCACAGATGAAGTATTGGAAAATGTTGGTGGGTAAGGAGCATATTCTTTCACAGACAGGTTATCACGGTAGCACCAGATCAAAATCGCGCATGAAGACAAGAGCAAGACCACCTTCGCGACTGAGTGGGGCCGTTTTCAATACACCATCATGCCGTTTGGGTTAAAGAACACACCAGCCATATTTTCATGCATAGTTGTTGCCGCATGCAAAGAATATATCCATAAGTTCCTGGAGGTCTAGTTGGATGATTGTACTGTATTCAGATTGATTAAGCACCACGTAGCAAGCTTACGCTTGATGTTGGATGCTTGTTGACGACACCAAATCGCATTGAACCTTAAAAAGTGTACGTTCCTCGTTCCCATTGGGAACCTATTGAGACATGTGGTCTACAAACAAGGACTCATGTTAGACCCCGTGAAGATTGCAGTAATTCTGAATTTGGAAGCACCACGCAGTGTTAAATAGTTGTGTGCTCCCTTGGGACATATGGGATAATACAGGAAGTTCATCAAAAGCTATGCCCAGATCATCTTGCTAATGGGGAAAATGTTGAAAAAGGATGTCATGTTCTGCTGGAGTAATCACTGCATGAAGAGCCTAGATGTACTAAAAGAGAAATTGGGTTTCACCCCAATCCCGGTCTTCCTAAAATGGGATATAGAGTTTCATGTCCAGTTGACGCATCTTGCATAGCACTAGGAGCGGTGCTAACACAAGAGGGTGGAGAGGGATTGGATCACCCTATCACATTCACAAGTCGCAGGTTGTCCAAAGCGGAAAAGAACTATTCCACAACCAAATGCGAGGGGTTGGCTATGGTGTACGTGCTCCAAAAATACCGGCACTATTTTCTAGGAGGACATTTCAAGATTTATACAGACCATTCGGTGCTCAAATACGTAGTCAATAAGCCTTTATTGGGGGGCCTCATATGCAAGTGGCTCTTATTGTTCCAAGAATATGACTTTGAGATCATGGTAAAACTTGAACGCCTAAACGTAGGACTAGATCACTTATCACGTATTGAGACGGATGAGGAACCTACTAGTTTGGAGGAAGGATTACCTGACGCACAGCTCTTTGCTGTGTGCATAGAAAACAGACACTTTGAAGATATAATCCACTTTCTAACAATAGGGACTGTGCCGAAGGAATACTCTGTCCATCAAAAGAAGGAACTTGTGGTGCACACTACTAACTTCTCTGTCATCGTAGGGCACTTGTACAAAATGGGTAATGATGAGATACTATGAAGGTATGTACCTGAATTTGAATGAAGTTAGATCCTTGGGGAAGCACATGGGGGCACTGGAGGAGAACACTATACAAGACGAGCGACCACGCAAAAGATTCTCCATGCAGGGTTGTGGTGGCCAACCCTTCACCAAGATTCAAAAGCACACTGCAAGGCCTGTGATATATGTCAGAGGACAGGTAAACCATTGCGTAGGGACAAGATGCCTTTGAATCCAAAAATGACGCTACAACCCTTGGAAAAATGGGCACGCGATACATTATCACCACGACAAAGTACTTGACTCATTGGGTAGAAGCGCAGCCGATCAAAGACTGCATGGCCACCATGGCTACAATATTTTTTTTTGAACACATGTTGAGTCAGTTTGGTTGTTTAAAAATCTTAATGAGTGATCACGGTACACATTTCCTTAATGAAACCATTAGTGTGCTAACAGAAGGGTTCCAGGTGTATCATCAGAAAATCACACTGTATCACCCACAAGCCAATGGGACAGTAGAAGCATTCAACAAAATATTGCAAACTACACTAACCAAAGTATGCAATGCGCAACAAAGATATTGGGACCTGCGCGTACCTGCAATACTATGGGCTTATCGGACAACATGCAAGAAACTGACAAGATAGACACCTTTGCAGTTAGTTTATGGCATGGAAGCTGTCATGCCAATGGAGTATATTGTTCCTAGTATATGCATAGCAGTGCTCATAGGTTTGATGGACCATGAAGCCCTGGAAGAAAGACTTGCGCAGTTGGAAGAACTCAAGGAAGAATGGTTCTTGGCTGGCTTTCATCAACAGGTACAAAAGCAATGTGAGAATGCATGGCACGATCACCATATTAAGTTACGCACCTTCAAGTTAAATGATTTAGTGTTGTTGTATGATAGTACTTTTGATAAATTCCCTGGAAAGTTTAGAATGCATTAGCTAGGACCATACATTGTTAAGGAGGTCACAGATGGAGGCACAGTACAGCTCGTCAAACTAAATGGAGAGCCTTTCCCAGGAAAAATGAATGGCAGCCACTTGAAGCCCTACACGGGTGACTCGACTACCTGACTAACAGGTAGAAGCACAGTCTTCACACTCCAAGGATCCGGACAAAGGCGTGGGACTATAAACAAATGCAGGGGATACCGGCACAGATGCAGAGAAGCAGTTCTCACACAAAGGTCTTGGAGCAACGTATGCAAAAAATCTAGCAAGCAACAGCTCAGAGTGTTGCTGACCTTGCTGCAGTCCAAGAACAGTTGGAGGGACACCACACAAAGATATCTGCGCCGACAGAGTGACTCGAGGGTGAGTCACGATGTTTGTGTTGGGGGGATGTTGGTCATGGAATCCCCCCAAGGCATGTTTTGGGGCTTAAAGCCCAAGTTTTGATCAAATACTATTGTAAAAGCTCTGCGAATTGCGGGCGTGGGGCGTGAAAGTATGATAGAGTCACAGGGTTGTCTAACTTAGTTTTGTAATGTAATTTTGGCTAGATAGACCTACCCATGGTCCGCGGACCATGGGATTGTATAGATAGAGTGAGGCTCTAAGTGTAAAAGATCACAAATAACTACTAAGAATGAGAAGTCTAAGTGATTGACTAAATGTGAAAAGGGTGTCTATGGGTCGTAGAGTAGGAGAAGGATGTGCAGCTAAGTGCCCAAAGGCCTAATAGTCTACAGCTGAGTGCACGAACCTCTGCAACTGAGTGCGTAGGGCAGGTTGAGTCTGTAATCATTGAAAGAATCAATAAAGAGAAGTTTTTTTATAATTCTGTGTATATTTCTCTGGTTTAATGCAAGATTGAATATAATTTACAAATATATTATTTATTTACTTCACGAACCTGTATGACTATTTAGTATTGTTAAGTATAACTTAAGGCAATTAAGTAGGCCAAGGTGCATAAATAATACTGGAAGATAAATAAGATCTCGAGTAATAATGCAGAGCGCAGCACACTCCCTGGTTAGGGCTACAAGAAGGCTGGATATCAAGCCACGAGGAACGAAGGTGCGCAAAGCCACCTGCATGAAGGAATAGACAGTGGATCAGTCGAATTCATCAGACATCTCCAGGGTGCAGAAACCTGGTTCTAGCTCCCTCCCATACTACTTCAGGTGAGACCTCAGTCTGCGCTCTACGGACTGTTGTCAAAAGGGCTAGTGGTACCGAGATTTGTTTGGCTAATTAACTCCAAACTTGGGTCAGGCCCCAACAAGCCAACAATCACACAGGTATGTTGCACGTCAGGCCTCCAGTTTGTTTTGGTTTTCAACTAAAATATTGCCTGTCATGAGTGTTCCTACGTCTCCAAGTATCACAAGTGTTCATCTACCTCTCAGCAACAACACAGGTACAATGGATTCCACGAGAGCAGAGTTGAAAACACCATTAAAAGCATGACTAAGGATACAGCTGATCAAGTTCCTATGAACTAGCCTATCTATGAAGACTTTAAGTTGTTCAGGGAAAAGGATATCAAGATGAAATGGTGACAACATCATAGAGAGAAGCACCATCAGAAACAACAAAAGGTAGCACACCTGCATGCAACAAATGCAAGAGGAAGGTTGTTGATAGTGCAGAGGCGAAACAAATTTGCAAGCTCAAATAGATCCACTTGTGATGAAAGAAGCTCTGGAGATTGAATTTATGAGGTGACAATGTGACACGAAGATTTCGTGAAGGAAGAGAGATAAACAGAGAAGGAGTTTCATGTGCTGATGCGGCAACTCAAGAAAGAACAGTTGTTGCATTGATGAGAGAATGAGTTGAAGCAGGAACAGGTACAACAGGGAGCTCAACATGCACAGACAAATGAAACTGCACCCATACAAGTTATAGATCCATCCCAGCAGCTAGCACAAAGCAAACAAGGTGAGCATCATCATTGATCACATTCAAGGGAATTCAGCAGCATGCATGTCATTGTTCACACGCATGCGATCCCACCCATTTGGAACACTCACCCAGGCGAAGATAAGAAGTAAGTCCGAATGGATCTGAACATGTACTTCGATAATTTGATGTGCATGGTCACCAGCACACACTTGGAGATCAACACAGACACTATGCATCAGTATGTTGCTAGTCCAGCCACACTCAATATGATCATGCACATGCTATTAAACGAGTTGGACATAAGGGCCATGTCCATGTACCTGAATGCAATGGAGGCAAGAGTTCGCTTTCAACAAGATGTCAGCACTGAGTGCATGGAAAACCAATCTAATTGGAATAATTTCGCCACCATCGATCATTGTAAGGATGTCAAAGAGTTTGTCTCACCACAATGGTCTCAGTGTTAGTGATGTCTTGCATGGCTTGCTCAAGCCATTTTGTCTCATATGGGTACATGTGCAGATTGTATGTAACTTCTTTCCAAGTGGAAGCTCAAGTGTTGATAGTTGAATGTGATAGCCATAGAGTAGTTGAAGAGTTGTGAGGGTATATGAGTAGTCATAAAGGGGAATGTCAAGGGTCACCCCACCATTTTTTATTTATAGTCCCTCATAAATCATTGTAGAGGCTTTTGGTTAGCCAAGCTTCCAATAGGAGTATCTTAGAGAAAACTTGGACAGTATTTTAATGAGCCTTGGATTCTCCACTGTGAAAATCTAGTATATCTCTTTGGAGGAGTAGGCGGCAGTGATTGTAACTTTCCATTGTCGAAACTAGTGGTTGGTCATGGTTGTATTGTATGACTACAACTTTCACTTCTTAATATAACAGAGCCAACACGTTTCATGCATATGTAATATTGTATTTCAGCTATCTTGTTTACTCTAAATGATATATGTATTTTTTTTCTTAAGCATTCATGCATGGTTATTTTCTCTAATGTACGTATGAATCTTACTCAAATGTGTTGTAGGTTTAACCATCACTTTGGATTGCTAGCTTACTTTCCTTCCAGTTTGTGATGCCACTTTTCTTATGTGTTCCCTTATTAACTGTGAGCTTTCACAAGTTTCCAATGGGTGCACTCACACCACCCTCCATGTGTTAGAACCATTCATGCACCTTCCTTGACTTGCTGCATATGTCACACCCTTGCTACCAACAGGTACATCTTACTTGCCTCTGTGCACAACCATGGTCAAGGCAATACTGCACGACCCACTACAAGGACTCCTACATCAAATGGTCTAAGGTCTAATTGGGACTTCTTACCAGGGAGATCCCCTAAAATATTTGAGGTCCAGCACCATCAACAATTTGGTGCTAGAAGGAGGGCCAGATGACAAGCTGAGTCCTCACATATGTTTTGAATCTCTACATATCCATCATGATTAATTACTGAGTTTTTGTTCGAAGTGTATGTCTTATGGAAATGACTTCGAAATATTAGAAGATCTCTCAGATAACTTGTCACATAAAAAATACGATGGTGGAGGCTACGTAGCCTTGGTTAGGCACACGATCGGCGTTGTAGGCTCATTCAAAAGAGATGGAATCTTGGAATAATACATGACCTGTGCATTGTTTGTCTACACACTTCGAGGGCACCCAATGCATTGGTGTTCCATGCTGTCTAAAAAATATATTTGTTCTCTTTCTCATCTGGTCGCAAAGATAGACCATGCTTTCAATCACTTTAAATGTAAAGCACTCAATAAAGAAATTCTAAAATTACGAAAAGCACCCGATGAATCCATTGAACAGTTTCACACATGCTTTTGTAATCTTGCATACCGATTTCCTGAAGATGAAATTGATTGGGAATTTCTCGATGGAATATTTGAGTATCTTCTTCACATATCCAAAAATCTGCAATTCTTTAAATCATTCGAATCTCACTCAGCATACCTTAGTGGTGGAGTTGTGCAATCATAGGCAGGCATAATTGTTGTCACAAGTGACTGTCCACCTTCACCTCGTCAAACAGCTCCACCACTGTAGAGTGATGTGGGAGAACATGCACACATATTTGTTGAACTGCCACATCCTCCCACCCCACCTGCTCTTAATATCTGCTCATATTTGGCTTGCAAGCATGTTGTTTGTCACGTGGATTCATTCCCTCAACCCCTGTCCTCGCATTCTATTGATCCTCTGGATTGTACTGTCTTGTGTTCTTCCATTCCTAACTCCTCACCTGTTGTGAATAAGGATCAAGTTGTTGACGGAGTTAGTGTTCAAGGAATTTAGACTTTTGTGATCCATAACAGTTGTTTAGAGAATTTTCGACGAAATCACATAATTAATCATTTGTCAACGCGTTTTGAACCAACTAGTGTGGTTCATCATCAAGACATGTTGAAGATAAAGATCCAGTTCAGCGTGTTAAATAGTCTAAGCAGAGACTCAAACGGCTAAAAAGACTAACAGCTACTTTTCCACTCAAGGACCCCAGTCAAACTTCCTTTAACTAATTTAATATTAAATTACTATTATATTTATGGAGCTAGGTTAACCAGGTAAAAAATAAAACAGATCAATGGTTAGTTTATTAAAATTAATGCATTTATTTATTTAAATTATTAATCCATTAT
>APFE030044015.1:0-108813 GCA_000404065.3 Pinus taeda | reverse complement strand
GAGATGTAGTCACCACCATTATCGCTCCTAAGAGCCTTCACCTTCTTCCCCGACTCCTTCTCGACCAGTGCTTTGAATTCACAGAACTTTGAATATGTCTCGCTCTTCTTCTGCATGAAGAAGATCCAGCACTTACGAGAGAAATCATCAACAAAAATCACATAATTCCTGTGTTTTGCTGTCGAAGCAACTGAGAAAGGTCCACACACGTCTGTGTGAATTCTCTCAAGGATCGTCGTGGCGCGACTATCCTTCTCGTGAAAGGTGGCTTTCACAAACTTCCCCAAAGTAAACCCCTTGCACTAATCTGACTGCGCAAGTGTGCCTTTAGGAAGCCCTGTAGTGATCTGCTGCAGTATCTTCAAGGCTCCATAAAACAATCCTGTGCCAACACAAACTCGCCATCATCCCGGCTCACCAATCCTTCTGCCTTGCCTGCCATTGCTGCGCATCCATCTACATGCAACTGATAAGGTTCCTCAATCGAACCCCTATCTTCCGGGTCTCACCAGTTGTCTTGCTGCGCAGGAAGGCCTTTCCCTCGCTGAAAACAACATCATACCCCTTGTCTTCTAACATCGCCACTGAGATGAGATTCTTCTTCAATCCTGGAACATGCATGATTTCCTTCAATACAAAGGGTTTACCAGACTCCCTCTCAAAGGAAATGGTACCGATACCGGTCGCACCGTATCTACCATCATCGCCCATCTCGATGTGCACTCCAAGATCTTTGTCCTCCAGATCAGAGAACAAATTTCTATCTCCCGTCATGTGAAAAGACGCACCACTGTCCAAGAACCACACTGATCCCATCACACTTGAAACCAAGCATGCGATCAATGAAAAATCAAGCTCAAACTGAGAAGCTAAGGCCTCTCCCCCTGCAGATCCAGCAGCTTGCTTGTTCTTCTTCTTCTGTGGACAATTTTTGGCATAGTGTCCGTGCTGGTGATAGTGAAAACACTTCACCTTGGACATATCCTGCTTCTTGCCTTTCGCACCAGACTGAGAAGCTTTCTTGCTCTTCCCTTTCTTTTCTTTGGCAGCCAAAGCACAATTCTCTTCATCAGCTCCCTTTGACGAAGATTCGTCCCTGGTACTCCGCCTGATCTCCTCCTGCACAAGATCTGACCATAGTCTTTCCCATCCTGGCAACTTCTCCCGACCATTGACAGAGTCCTGATAGGAATGCCAACTCTTCAGAAGACCAAGGAGAGCCAAGCTCACCAAGTCCTCATCATCAACAGTAACCCCCACACTTCCCAGCTCATCTCGACACTGAGTGAACTTCGTGAGATACTTGGGAATACTGTCACCCTTCTCGCATATGATGTTTCTGAGTTTTATCTTTGAGCGCCAGCTTCCTCTGATCGCTCTTGCTTTGGAATAATTTTGTTAATGATTTCCACATCAAATATGGAGTAGCCTTTCCATGGAGGCTGGACACAATGTGATCCTTCACGCCCTCCAAAAGAATCCTTCGACATTTTGCGATCTTCTTTTGCCAAGCATCAGCTTGAGTAGCATCAGTAGGCTTTGGAATATCCGTATCTATGAACTCCTTCAGCCCGTTATCATCCAATACTGCCTCCATTCTGTCCTTCCATGAAATATAGTTTGAGCTGCCCTCAAGAGCATACTCCAATCGCAATCCGTTGAAAGACATTGCTGCGTTGTCACCAAGAAAACACTGCTGCAAAATTCGAATTCCACCAGCAACCAACTCAACCGCCTCGGATCTAAGATCGTGAGAACACAATACTTCTCGTACAGAGATTGACTGTATGGGCTTTTACCAGATATTTCACCTTCCAAAGGAAGGATGAATCCAGAGGTTACCTGGCCCGATTACAGGCTCTGCCTAGAGAAATAGAATGTAAACACTTCCTGAATAGTAGATCTGATGATCAACAGCTCCGATACCAAGAAATTTTGAATAATTAAACACATATTCAACAGAGATTATCCTGATCATGTACTATTGCGGAAAACATACACAATACATAAGCTCCTCTACGTTGATCATCAATATAGCAGCATCAATAACAATAAAACATCAAGAGCATCCACACATTAACACAGTATGTATCCCGGGGAAAGCATCTCGCTAAAAAACCCAACTATCTATATATTAATGATTGAGTCATGTAACATTACACAGCATAATACTTCTCACAAGTATCTCCACCTCTTTTACACATAATACAGCTCAGATCTGAATCAATCACTGGCTCAAATCTCCTTCGCTGCTTGCCTGCTTCTGCTGCTCAATACCTTCTCCAGAACTGATGATAATTCCAAGGCAACCATGTATTTCCTTGGCTAAATCATGTGAGCACAAGCTACAATATGGGCAAATACGTGGGCAAACTCATTGGCATACTCAATCCCTCGATTGTGCAAGATCTGATGCACAACTATAGTAACAACTGATAGCAATCTGATTCTCTAACACATGTCCCTACTGAACTGAACATGCACTGACATGCAACTGAGTTAACTGATGTATTCATTAGTTGTATTATGAGTTAATAACGTGTGAATTAATTAATAACTAATTCACCCAACTCATCTCTAGTCTATTTTCCAGTTAGACTAAATACAACCAGTTTAACAAAGCTAAACTGAACACAACTCCATCAACTGCACCTCCAGTCCACTAAACTCAACTCACTTGAGTTCTAACTGAAGTCCTGCATGCAAATATTAGTCATCCCATAGTTAACCACGTATTTCCTTCTGGGATCTGCATGTACCACATCCGTAGCTCATCCTGAAGTGCTCCAAGAGAATAAGACAAAGTTTATAGTCTAAATATTATTATGAGCTAATAATATTTGACTCTTCTATATTTAGACTGACCAGTCACTCTACTGTGGAGTCACTCCGCTGTGGTCTAAAAATAGAAGTCCATCTATTTTTCCCAACTTGATCAATTATGCATAAACAACAACCTGCAATCCATAGACATGATCCATATGTCTAAAAATAGACATAGTCTAAAAATAGACTTGCGCCAAAAATAGCCTGCGGGCCCACTTAGTGAAGGCGACTCTTTTCACTAAGCTCCATCATCTTGTTGCAATCTCAACATCAAATACATGAAAAAAAGTTCAATCGGATATTCTGAGAAGGGAGACTCAACGACACTTCTCTTTTTGACACAAAACGACAATTACAACACTTTTGTATCAAAATGACAAATCGATTTAAGCAAATTTTCAACAAAGGATTGTAAATGATGGACAAATACATAAAAACATTTACTAATCCTAATCAATGGAAGTTGATCTATGTAATGCAAGTAGGCTTCAATAATGAGGTATTGTTCATAAGCAGCAAATCAACTAAACAGAGTTGAAAATAAGGACAAAAAACACAAATTTCAATGAGAAAAATAGACTCAGTCAGTCATCGTACCTGGGCCATACTGAAATAGGGATGAATCACACTTTTCAAGCTCGAGAGGTGCAATGCATACTGGTTGACAGTGATAGACAATGCGATGGGCCAGGGAGAGCAACTCAGGTGGGTTTTGACTCAAATTTACAACAAATTTCATTGATTTAAGCTGAGTTATGATGGACAGTAAAGAGAAAAGTATAGAGGAATTATCCTGGCAGGTTACTATGCTACAACAAGGGCATCTATAATGCTTTTAAGTCAGATGTTTAGTTCATAAACTAAACCAGAGATTGACTGAAGCAGCATTCATCTACTATGCATTTCCAAAGCAAGAGAAGTTCGAAGGTTATCTGGCTCACTTCAAGCTCTGTCTATAGTTTATAAAGCAAACAAAAATAATAAACAATCACCTATTCGCTCCCCAGTATGGTCGCCATTTTGTTTCTGGGAAAACAAGTGTCTTTTCAATCTGCTAGTCCCACTAGGATTGGCAGCTATCTTAGAAACAAACAATCAAAGAAATTTTTGATTTCCTCTATGTATGATAGATAAGAGAGAAGCAAAGGAACCAACCTCGATCTTCCGCTTAACTCCTTGCTTGATTTCTCTTTCCCTTGATGGAGCTTGCAACTCCTCTCCTACTTGTCCTGCTTAGAGAATATTTGTAGAAACAAAGTAACAAAAAAACATCAAAGAATCTTGATCTATTATTTCATAAACAATGCAGAGTCAGAAATACATTGAGCATACAATGGAATTCACAAATAACAACATTCACAAATACACAATTGTATGGAGGAAAACTCAAAGAACTTTATTAAAATAGAAGGGATAATTACAACCCAGTTGTTTGATCCAGCATCATCCTCCCAGCATCAAAGCCCTCTTCACCTCATGAAAAGCAAGATCATCCAACAATACAATGTTGTTTCTCAAAGACAAACTATTAGCACTTCCTTGCAAATTACAAAATTCCAGCCTCTAGATCTCTGAGATGAGGGATCCATTTATAAATGTGCACAAGGGTGTGAGTCATCTCTGGGTTTTTTATTAGTGTCATTCCACTTGTTGTTCTTGGTTCCACTTGGAGATTTCTTAGATCTCTTACTCATCCCTAGGCGAATTCGGAGAGGCAAGTGTCATAAGAGAAGTTTCTAGAAGATTCCATGAGCATCCACTTAGTAAAATGTCTTGGAAATTTGTCCATCCTCACTCATCACACCCTACAGAAGGCTTCATCAGTATGCATTGCACGTGGCTAGTGTAGCAGTTAGTATGCATCGCATAGTGGAGCAGTCAATATGGTCCTGTTTTGGCCAGTTCTGAGTGGTTTTTCAGGTGGAACTTCTGGGGAATGATGTAATCAGTTGACCATGATCCTTTAGGGTATGAAACAACACTTTTAGGGGTTAAAGAGCCCTTAGTTTATCGACATATAAGATTGGGGTTGCAGTGCCCAAATATGTCTATAATAGTGTGGATTAATGGTGGTGACTGAAACACAAAGTTATTTCATGTAGCAACAACAACAAAAAATAACATAAATTCCATATGGGCCATAAAAGATGAAGTTGGAAATATACATACCTCCACCATGGAGATAAAAGAGGAGGCCTTTCAGTTTTTAGAAATCAATTTAGTGAAAGAGAGGGAGATCACTTGAAAGAGAAAATGGGCTTTGCTAATATGTTTCTAGTGATGATCAACGAAGAGGAAACTTCGCTGATGGACAATCCAATCTTGGATGAAGATATACTGTAGACTATCAAGAAGATTGCCAATGACAAGAGCCTTGGGTTTGATGGTTGGCTTATTAAAATTTTCTCGCTCTTTTTTGAGCTGATGGGATAAAAAATAGCCAATATGGTGGAGGCAGTTAAAGTTTCTCAGCACATCCTAGGTGTTATTAACTCTACTTTCCTTAATGTCATCCCTAAGCAAAAACAATCTCTCTCTTTCTGTGACTATAAACATATTTATATATGTAATTCCATTTATAAAATTATGTCTAAGATTATTTCTAAAAAAATAAAAAGGTCATATCTCCTCACATATATTTAGATCTATTTGGGTTCTTTTCATACAGGATGATACAAGATGCATTCATGATTGCACAAGAGTGCATCCACCCGATCAAAACAAAAAAGCTAAAATCATGTCTCACGAAGCTTGATCTCCATAGGGCATATAACTGTTTGGACTCAGAGTTCCTCTGAATGATACATGTACAATGCATAATGGCATGATTAACAAAAAATTCTATGGTTGTTCTCATTAATCGTGAACCAACATAATTCTTCAAAATACATAGAGGTCTTAGAAAAGGTTGTGCATTATCCCCCATCATTTTTATCGTGATTATGGATGCTTTTCATAGAGGAATCAAGTCCAAGTCTCCAAAAGGGACTAGGTTTTGGAACTATTTTAGGATGTGGGATCTCTAGAGGCTGCAACCTTAACACTTGATGTTCATGGATAACTGAATCTGTGTTTGGGAGGCCAAACTCTTTGTGTGGGAATTCTTCCACAGGAATTTCAAATATTTTGGTATGGCATCTAGACTATATATCAACAAAGATAAAATAAAGTTGATCACATACTATGAGGCTACTTGAGTGTCCCTCAAAGTCGCATATATCAACGAAGATAAAAACAAAGTTGATCACAGACTATGAGGATGCTCTAACATCGCGTGAAATCGCTACTCTTTTTGGGGTAAAGATAAGTTTTATGTATGAAGACTTTAAATATTTAGGATGCTAGTTAAATACATGTAAGTACTATTTACTTGACTAAGAATGGATTATCTCTAAGTTTAATAAGAAATTGTCTAGATAGGATCAAAGATGGCTTATGATAGGAGGCAGAGTCATAATGATAAAGGGGTCTTGCTTAGCATACAGTTTATTGGATGCAGCTCTTCCACATTCTCCATCGTGTCATAAACAAAATAGATTCCATTATATAAGATTCCTATGGTCTCTCCCTAGTACACATAAGAAGATACATCTATGGGTTGAAGTTTATCATGAGGCCCATTAAGTATGGGGGATGGGGCATCATTGTCTCGTAACTGTGAGTCTATGAAAACTTTTCTATGAGAGGGGACTATGGAAAATCATAATGTTTAACAATTATATACAACATATGGGCGTGGAGGAATGGATTGCAGCTAAGGTTCCATCCACTGGAAGAACTTCGAAAATTTAAAGTAGCCTTAAACTAGCTATTTCATGGATCTACAGTAACTTTTGTTGCATGCTTGGTGATGGGATGAAAATCAAAGTAAGTTTGGATGCCATAAAAGGTTTCACTAGCATTCATCTCCTTCTAATATCTATCATTAATATTCTCAACACACAAGGGATGGACGCACTCGCTAGACATTGATAGAGGATTTGACCTACCTACACTGGTCATACCCGACCACATGCTTATAAGATTGCATTAACAATGGATATGATGACATTGGTAAGGACATCACAACCTTCTAAGCATGGTCAAAATTATCCTCTCTTAATGGAAGAACATGCTTGGGTGAGTATATTGGAAATGACAAGATTCCTATCAAGGAAGTATACGACCACAACACATGAACCTCCCAAATGTTTCCCCACTCAGATTGCACCTCCCTAGTATGGAAGTGGGAAAAATCTCTGAAGATCAAGTGTTTCTGGTGGCTGGCCATCGACAATTGAATTTTGACAGGTGACAACTTGCATAGGAGAGTTTTCATAGATACTGGTTCATGCTCTCTTTGTTATTCAGAGGACATCATATTTCTATGATTTCCCTTTACTGTCCCTTATATCAAAGATTCATCATACATAAATGATTGTATTAGTCAATGAAGCCTCGAGGTGAAATCCCATAGGACTGTACCTCTCTATGTCCTATGGGGTATATGGAGGTCCCTAAAGATAAATGTTATTTCCCTCGACATAGTGGAATTTTTCCAAGAATTGGCACCATGGGTCCCAAATGCCTCCACTCGAATACATCTCTATTGTCGACTTGGATGGAATTTTTCCTATCTGCTCAAGAGGCCTCCTACGAAGGGGATTGTGGATGTGGAGTTTCTCTCCATATGGATCCATCATTTTTTCTCGTATAGTGATATGGGTAATAATTGTGGAGATAAATTGATTGCGGTGTGGGGTGCCCTCTATTTCTCTTTGCAACTTAGCACTCACAATATTTTGATCATAGGTGACTCCCTTACTATGATCAATTGGGTTCATGGATGGTGTTCTTTCAAGGTGCCTTGTTTTTGCAACTTGATGTTGCTAATGAGGAATATTATTCCCACTTTCTGGTAGGTTACATTCCAACATGTCTATCGGGAGAAAAACAAGGAAGTTGATGCACTCTCCAAACACTGTGTTTCCCTTTGTCTAGGCTACATTTTTTTTTTAATAATCTGATGGTAGGAGTTGTGGCATGGGATTATTTAAGATATAAATCTCTTCTCCTGCTGCTACTTTTTTGCTTTTCTTATTGGCATTTGCATATGGTTAATGTTCCTTGCAAATCCACATTGTATTTTGTTTCTTCCTTTTCTCCTCTAGAGGATTTTATTTGTGTTGGACGTCTAGCCTTTTTTTTCTGCAATAGTGATGAAATTAATGACTATATGTTATGAGGTATGATGATATGATATAGAAATAAGAAAATGTAGAAATTTCTCATTATTTTGAATGAAAGTCCGATTTTTCCTATAAAAAAATAGATAAGAGATATGCTTTTTTGGTTAGATGGTTATCTGGAGCTCAATCCGATTAAAAAAAAATTCAAAAAAAATTTAGTGTATAGAAGATGTAAAAAAAACAACATTATGGGGAAGATAAGCTAAAACACTCCAAATTCCCTTCTCCACCTATTGTTCAGTGAACGCTTACATCTCCTTAGAAGAAGAAAAAACTACACAAGTATTTCTCCATACTTCTCTGAAGCTCCATGTCTGTGTCATCTATCTCCACATTCCCACACTCAAATCAATAACTTATACACTTTGACCTTAGCATAACACGATGAATTTTCCTTCCACAAAAACACATTGACATCCTTGGTCGTGATGTTCAATCATAGGACACAAAATTTCCCACGTGTCTTCCTCCATGTTATATTATGTCATGCTCACTTATCGCAGGCGAAGTGGACAAGTATGGTAGAAGAAGAGACAAAGCTTTGAGGCTCCATTTCACATAGTCAATGTCATAAGGTATTTTAAATCTCCACTGTGGCCGCAGATACGATCATGCCCTTCAACTCTTCCCTACCACCGCCATTAACTTGAGTCCACTGCCCAGTTGGCGGGTGAAACAGATAATACAAGTCTTTCCGGATCACGTCAATTCCGCTAACAAAAATCCAGTCGCGCCATGGTGTAGCACACATAACATGACCAAGAGGCTGTGGAAGAGGCGCCACAACATCCCAATCACTTTTTTCACCGTCATACTTCATCACCTCTTCCTTGGTGAAGTCGTACAACTCCCCAGAAGAGGAAGCAACCATAGAACCAATCGATATTTTATCATGGAATCTCCACATATCTTCCCGGCTGCTCCAAGTTCTCGCTCTAGGGTCGAAAATTTCTACGCTGCTTTCACCTCCGCATAGCACCATGAATTTATCTTCAATGGAAACAACGTAGCATCCGGGGCCGTCACGTCGCGTCATAGGAGGCAGATTTTCCCATCTGTCTTCTTCCACGTTATAAACTAATGGAGTCTTAAAACGGTCATAGTCGCGCATCCCGCCAGCGATGTAGACAAGTCCAGTGGAAGAAGAGAGAGAGCAAGGAAAAAATTGTCGACGTGTCACTGGATACGTGTTAGAAACACGGGGATGATGGTACAATCCGCTTAGGACAGCGAGCGTCCGGTTCACAGCAACGCACAGAGACCATACTGGTGCTCGTTTAGAGTCGGAGACATTGTCATCAATGCGAGGTAGCTTTTCCCAGGTGCTAGTCGCAGGGTCATATACCCTTATTACAAAGAAGCCATTCATCTCTCTTTGAACCAAGCAAAGCAGCTGCTCGCTCGTCCCACATATTTTTCTGTCGGCATAAAACCTAGGGCACTTCACTATATCCTCCCAGTTTTTGCACACAGCTTTCAACATATTGTGTGATTTGTAGGGCACTCTCAACAAGCACTTTCGCACGACATCTTTGGGAACAACCTCCATCAGACTACTTCAAACTCACTTATTTTCTGAACCCAAAGTTTTTCACAGATTAACGCACCGCTTGAAACGTGAAAATCAGTCAGCCTTGTTGCAGATATGAAACTAGAGTGGAATATATAGCATGAAAGGAAGACAAGGGCGTACTCCAGTAACCTAGTTTTAACTCGAATAAAGGAAAGTGGAGTTAAATATATGACATGAAGAGAGTATCAACACCCTTGCGTTACCTAATTTTAATTGCAAGAAAGAGGGAATTTATTCCTAGATTTTTCCACAATATTAAATTTACAATTATTCTAATCCAATACGGTCATTGAGAGTAACATTTATATTTAATTCACTTGGGCATTGATAGTTTCAATACCAGTTTCAATGCCAATTTGATCCTTGAAAAGCTTTAATTTAAAGTATTTAATTATATTCAAAAGATTAATTATTAAAAGTGGTTATTTTTATTTTATATTTATTCCCTATGAATTTAGTTAAAAATTATAATTTATAAAAGTGGTTGTTATTATTTTTATTTAATAAGAATTTAACTAAAACATAATATTTTTTTTTATAAAATTGGATTAATTTTTATTTATTTTTATTTTAAAATAATTTAATTTATTAAATTTCAAAAAGAAATTTTGTTTAATATTATAAGTCTAGATACATTTTAACTTAAGATCTTCCAAAGCTCAGGATTAGACATTTTTTTTACTTTCTTAAGAGATCTGGTTTTTTTGGGCACTTTGGTAGATGAGGAGTTCTACACATGTGGAGTGGTTTCATTACACATGAATACCAAGGGTCACTTCCCAATTATTTTATTATTAAATCAACTGAGATAGTAACAGTTTGGTGGGCCAATACCATGAGTTCTCAATACCATTCATCAAT
This sequence comes from Pinus taeda, assembly GCA_000404065.3. Lineage (NCBI taxonomy): Eukaryota > Viridiplantae > Streptophyta > Pinopsida > Pinales > Pinaceae > Pinus > Pinus taeda. Next base: position 98,325 of record APFE030044015.1, on the reverse strand, counting down.
TTTATTTTGTTATTTTTACTTTTATTTTTTTATTTTATTTTGATTGAGTGAATGTATTTTTACTTTTATTTTTTTATTTATTTTGATTGAGTGAAAATGTTTAGATTACCTTATGTTAATCTTTTTATTTTATTATATTTATCTTTATTTTTATATAATTTGACTTTGTCCCCTCCACAAGATCTAGACAACCCAATATGGGGGTAGATCTAACATAAACATGTAAACTTAAATGTAAAGATTAAATATGTAATGTTTTTAATCTAATGTAGGCCATTTTTAGAAACCAATCTAATTATGATATGGATAAACACAGTATAAATTTACAATATAGAGAGGTTTATGAACACTAAAAAAATAGGTATGGTAAATAAATAAAAAAATAAATAAACTCAAAGTATGATAAATAAATAAAAAGATAAATAAATTAGAAGGATGGTGAATAAATAAAACTATTTTTATATTTAGTCCATAAACCTCTTTATATTTAAGAATACCCAAAAATAAGGTTTTATTTAAGTGAAGCCTATGGGCCAAATACTATTTTAATAACATGGGCTAAACACCATTGGTCAAATACAGTATCTATAAAATTGGTATGGTAAATTAAATAAAATATAAAGAAACTATAGGTATGGTAAATAAACAATTTTTTTTGGTGTTCTATTTAGGTGGAGCCCATGGGCCAAATTATTATTAATACCATGCAAAAAAAACTTTATTAACCCTAATATTAATATTAATAAAAATAAAGATGGAACATGGTATTGACTTCGAATGTAGCCCATTTAAAGGGGGGAATTAAACTATCATAGATCCATTTTTATTGTGGATCTACCAAGTGTTAACACCCAGGTTGTTCCCTATGACTCCTTAGGGAATACGGCCGGGGTAACCACTAACCAATCTTTGGGCTACAGCTTCTAGCCTAGCTGTAGTCAGAGAGGGCTCTCTCTATAAGGTTTGTCGCTGTTTTTGATAAAGGTTTTAGGCTAGTTGTTAAGTGTTATTTTTGGTTGTTTCTGTGTTTGGTTGGGAGGATGCTTCTGTTATCTTTTAAAGACTATCTGCAGGTGAAACTAATCCATTGGGCAATGGGGTCTTGGGCAGTTTTCCCTTGAGATCTTGATTTGGTGGGGTGTAGCTACAGGGCCTGTGTGTATTTCATGAAACAAAATGTAAATTGTGAGAGTGAGGTGAAAGACAACTAGCAAAGAGCAATTAAGATTTCTTTACTTACGCTGACTATTGTAAAAGAAGTTTGTTATCTAGGAGCAATTACTTGAATTCCTAAAATAACAACGCACTGTGATGATGCAGTATTAAAGGTAGCAGTGAAGAATTACTCTTTAAATACTTTATCAGAAGAAAACATATAAGATAGCTTAGATTGAGCTCAGGATAGCCAATGACCAAATCCTGAGACTATTCTTTCTCCTTGCTACCTAGATATTCAAGTGTATAGAAAACGTGAAAGACATATGAAATAACAATGATCACAGGTGAAGCAAAGAGCCATGAGAAAAACTTATTGAGCCATGAAATACACAGGAATCCTGCAACTTTGAGCCACACATCATCAGGAGATCAAGAGACAAAACATCTTTGAAGAAATCCCACTGTCTTTTGTATTAACTGTCTGAGAGTTTACAATATCAGAATAGCAGAGAAGATATCAAGAGATTCCTTGCATCCAGAGTCCAACCCCTCTAAACAAACGCGAGGGGGAATATATAGAGGTTTCATACAAAAATATCTCAGGTATGGAGTCATCTGAGAGGAAAATATCTCTTACACTCACACAGGGAGAGTAGATGAGGAGTAATTACAAACATAAATGATTCTTAAAAGCCTTTAACTCCTGTCAGGATAATGTTTTGACCTTTGGGCATTTCGGAGTCAGCTGTGCGGCTTTATCATAACTACAGAATGAAATGTTGTGCCGCTTTTACTTTTTGTGTCTTCTTGGCCTTGCCACCTGTGTCTGCTGATGTTGTTGCTGCGGTCGAGTACCTGTGCTGAGTTGGCTCAACGTCTTCATGCTTGCTGTCATGGTTTTGCCCCCCTATAGATGCAATATAGACTGTATTACTGAAAAAGATTTAATTCTTCAACTTTGGTTCAAAAGTAGCTTTATTAAGTCTTGCCATGTATCTGGAGGAGGAAGCTGATGCTTCAAAATTGACCCTAAGGTCTCATCAGCCTCTGTATACTTATAGAAATGAGGAGGCTCATCAAACAGATGTGTTACTTCATTCTTAATAAAAAACAAATTATCTAATTTCTCAAAAAGAGCTTGTCCTGTTATTGGGCCTGCTGAAGATGTCCCTGGAGCCTCAGCAATCTGAATTGTTGCAAAACTGCTTACCGTCTTGATGTATTTCTCATGAGAGAGTAGCTTCCCTGATTCTAGCAAGTTGGGAAGCCCTCTATCCTGCAGGGCTGTGAACCTATTCTGAAACTTGTTTATGTCTGCCTGTATATCCTGGATTTTCCTGTCCAGGGTGTGGATTAAATTTTTCATTGTTGTGACCCTTTTGATCACAGATATGGTTTCAGTTCTATTTCCAATTCCCATTTTCACCAACTGGGAACTTGTCCTGTAATTTAGTACTTCAATCATCTTAGGGGCAAGGTCGACCATGTTGCCTAAAGAATTTCTTGCTCTGTGTAATTCTTTCCTTGCCCTACTAATGAGACCCACTTGTTCATATATAGCATCAATGTACTCCCACTGGTTAGTTATTGATTGTCCAATGGCAGTCCAAATCACTTTCTTGAGCTCTGCTGTCACTTTCTCAAAATTGAGCTGCTTTTCTAGCTCTACAATTGTTTTTCTTAGAGCTTTTACTTCTCTCTCCCTCTCAGCCACATTTTGCTTAGACTTGTCATATTTTTCATTTATCTTGGCTAGGCTGTCCTTGGCTTGATTGAGCTCTGTCATCTGAGACTCTAGTACCTGAATCTCCTGCCTTAGTTTTAGCATGTCTAGGCTCTCAGCCTTTTCTGTTGGTGGTGCTGTAGTGGCCAGTTATGTAGTGGCTGGAGCTGTTTCTGGTGCCTGTTTCTTTGGAGGGATGGCGTCTTGAGGGGTCTCCTCAAGGTCTATTGTTTCTGTGGGCGGCTTGGAAAACTGCCCTTCTTCTCTTCTCTGTAGCGCTGCTTCTAGTGTGGTCTCTGTGTCCTGCAGCTTTTGTTGGGTGTCAATCAGCTCTTTATATAGAGTCATTAGTAGAGCTGTTGCATCCTTTTCTTGCCTCTGTTGGGCAACTTCATCGGTTTGTGGATGTAGAGTTGGGGGGGTCTTCATTTTCTTTTTGATTGCAGCCACGTCTGCATCCCTCAGTTTAAGGACTTGCTGTATTGCCTTAACGTCATTGGGGTCATGCCCAAACTCTATGATGATTTCCAATGCCTTGATCCTGTTGTCCTTGGCTTGAGAGGATGCCCTCTCCAACTCAAGCTGAGCTGCAGTGTTATTCAAACTGTTTTGCAGCCTATAATTGATCAAGGTCTTATCTTCCAAAGTGGCATAGACCATCTCACCCGTTTGCTTGTGGAGTTCTATTTGGTCCATGGGGTGGATGTCTTTTGAAAGGACTTCCAGGTTAGTCCTTATATAATCTGCAGCTGTTTGAGGTTGCTGCACTGTAGGGGCAAAATGGCTCATAGTCATTTTGCCTTCTTGTACATCAAAGGCAGCCATTAGCCTCTGTTGGTTTGCAGGAGCCATATTCAATAAATGATTATAGAGCTTAATTTTGATTGGCTCACTCCTCCTCTTGGCGTCCTTGAACTGCTCCTTTATGCCTGCAGCTGTATTCTTTTCTTGTCCTGAGGAGCTGACCTCCCCAAGTGCTGCCTTATCTTGCTCCTGATGCAATGAGCTGGCAGAGGTCTCAAGGCTTTGCATTTCTTCTTCTGAGAATGGATTGAGCCTCTGCCTTTTATCTGATCCTTCTGTGAGAGGGGTCTCCCTCTCCCTTTTCCTGCTAGTGTCCTCCCTCTGAGGGGTTTGGAGGACAGAGGAGTCTACCCTAGAGTCCTGTCTAGGAGGCGCCATGTTGGTTGTCTTTTCTTGAGTAGCTGCCTGGCCTTCTCCTCTTTGTTTCTCCTGGTCCTGTTGATTAGTTTGTTGCTGCTGGTGGCCCTGTTGGCCCTGTTGGTTCTCTTGGCCCTGTTGGCTCTCTGTTTCCTGCATTTATATGTCCTTTCCCTTGCTTTCTCCTTGAGCTGAGGTCTGTGCTGCCTCTTGTTGTGTTGCAGATGAGGAGGCTGGTGCTGTTGTGTGAGAGCTTGGTAGAGCAGGCACCTGAGAAGGACATTCCAAGTCAGCCATTTTCAACAAATGTCTCCTAGCCCTCTCAACTAGCTCTTCTTGAGACACAGGCTCTATCAAGGTGTTTTTCTTCCATTTTGGCTGGTTGGCATGTCTTGATATGTGGAACATGCTATCATGCTCATAGTTGGAGAGTTTGTATCTTTGTCTCCTCAGGGATATAAAGCCATTGGGGTCATATGGCTTCCAAAGGAAGCTTTGTGTTAGGCCCAGGCGTTCCAATATCCTCTCTGCCTCTATCCACCCTTCTCTTTTGTTTAGAACAAAATGACCCAGTTGGTTTTTAACTTTGAGTTGTGCCTTCTTGCCTTTCCCTGCAAAATGGATCTGATCGGCATTGCCGAACTGTCTGAAGTACTCCAGGGCAAAGAGCCTCATGGGCACAAATCTGGGTAGCCTGAAAGGCTGCAGCTCACACCCATATATCCTAATCACGGTGTGATGCTGGTAGAAATACCAGTCTCCTATGCCATAGGCAGTGGACAATTGTAGAATCCTCTGCATTTCATCAGTGAGTCTTGGAGGAGGTTCTGTCATGAACAGAGATAGGGCCGGATGAATGAACAAATCTATGAACTCACAGTATGTATAGGGTGAGTATGCTTGGACATGGAAGATTGAGCTCCAGTACACCACTGATCTTGGGCTTCCTGCTGCATCAGTTCTCTTGATTTCAAAAGAGAATTTCTCATGTTGGTGATAGAGAATAAGATGATAGATGTATGAAGTGTATCTGAACACTCTCTCTCTGGATAAGTTCAAGAATTGCTCATGTATTTTGTCAGAGATATATGTGGCATAGTCATAGCAGATGGGGGCCTTACCAAGGGAAAACATTGTCATCATGACTAGCACAGTTTCCTCTATGAATTCCATTGAATTATACCCCAGTACTGAGCTTATCATGTAGGCCAGGTCCAGGCCAAGTTGATTCAAGTAGCCATCAAAAATGGGAGGGTGTAGCACTGTATCAGACTTCTGAATGAATAGTTGGTTTAACTTCAGGATCTCTGCCTCTGTGAGTATCTTGGACCCTTGATTGATTAGGTCCAGCAGGGATAAAGGAATTAGTTTCCTTTGAGTTTTGAATTGGACCATATCCCTGATGGCCTGAGGGGTAGTGTAAAATACAACCTCACCTTGAGGATTCATTACAGCCCTTTGTGTTGGATCATAACAACTAGCACATAAGTAGATGAGGTCAGGGAACTGCTTGACTTGGGGCATCTTAAAAGTTGGGAGGGAGGACTCCCAAATGCCTAGGATATCTGTTCCATCCCTGTGCCTAGCCCTGAATTCATTTAGCAAATGAATGTGGAATGTGCATCTGGAGCGGGCATCTTCTAAGATCTGGTAGTCCAAATCTGCAAAGTCTTGCCAGTGCAGCTCTCTCTGAGGAGCATTCAGGGGAGTGACATTGAGGGTTGCTGGTCCTGCAGGGGTATCCATGTCTACCTCGGGTTTTTCTTGAGATGCCGGGTTTGCCAATTGAAATGGTTAAATTGAGGGGACAGAAACCAACAGGGTTGGTGCACAGTCAAATACAACAGTGTTTGAACTCTCTGAGGAGGCCTTTATGCAGTTAATCAGGCTTTTTCTGACAATTTAGGAGTAATGCAGTGAGTTCACGATTGCGCAAACAGGGCAGGGTCTTAACAGAAATTGAAGTCTAAATGAGGTCTCCGCCACTGTGTTTCAACTCTAAACGGTGCAATAGAGGCAGGGTGTAGTTGGTTTCTCGGTGAAATTTCAATCTTATGGCTTCTTGTGGTGGATTTTACAAGAATTTAAGAAAAAACCAGTTCGAAGGAGTACGAAGACTTAAATACATGTTTGACAGTAGCTTAGGATGAGGCAGCAGCTGGGTTAGCTGTCTGGGCTTTTGCAAATGGTCGCAGGGTGGCTGGTAGCGCAGTCGTCGTGGAATGCATGCAGACAGCGGAGCAGCGCTTTTCTCAGAAAAATGATGAAATTGGCGAAAAAACGGTAAAATATGGTTTTATAGTTATTTGGCGCGTTTTTTGGATGATGTCAGACGTCAGCATGAGGGCCCGGGTTGGATGACGTCAGCAGGACATCATCAGGTGACGTGGCGGCCTAAGACCGGTCCACGGGGACGATGAGGGGGCGGCCAGGTGGGCGAATGAGGGACGAGGTGAGCGGACGTGGTGGTGACGTGCATGGCAGCAGGACGAGGACGTGGGCGGGACAGGTGTCGCCATATCGGGAGCCCTCCTGCACGGCAAAGAATCTGTCAGACGGGGCTCCGATGGAATTTGGGCGTGACAACTGTCCCCGCGTGACGTAAGCATCTGACAGATATCGGAAGGTATCTGTCGGACATCGGGGGCCCTCCGATATCAATGTGAGCCGTTGATCCTTGGGCGCGCGATCTGACGGCTGTCGGGCGATCAACTTGCACGGCATCTAACACCTGCCTTTATTAACTTTTGGACGTCGGGTTTTCCCGAAATCACTGCGTGCCGTAGATCTGGCACAGGTGCCATCTGACGGTCATCGGACGGGTAACCTGCAAGGGAGATAGCGGCCAGCGGGCGGGTTTAAAAAACAATATTTTTCGGCAAATCGCGACCGGCGGGCCCCTCCATGTGCCAAATGATTTTCGGGGGTTTTTTATGATTTTCTTTACAAAATAATTTTAGTCCACCAACCTTAGGAGAATGTAACATTTGCGGGTTTTGTGCAAAATTTGGGTACAAAGGTTTGTAAATGCAGAAACTATAGGAAAAGGGGTCCAATGGATTTTATACATCGAAAACAGGGTAGCTGGCTCCCGACCTTAGGATAAGGCGGGAGGAGGATATTTCCATAATGCTTCTTCCCTTGGGTGGTTTTTTAGGGGTTTCAAAGGTTTTCTTCAAGGTTTTTTAAGGTCAAAATGGAACATTTGGGTAGGGAAATAGGTTGAGATGGAGCAAAAGGTGGAACATGGGTTCTTGACCTTAACCAGGTGTTAACTCAATTCCCAGGGAGTGAAGATTATGGCTATAGTACCAGGGGGACACACTTATACAATGGGGGATTTATACACCATGGTGTTATAATAGTAGGGATAATGGAGTATAGGGAGCTAAGTAGTAGAGTTAGTTGTTAATATGGAGGGAACATATGAATGAGGGCTAGTGCTAATAAGTTTTCTTGAAAATATCTGGGAGTCAAGAGTAGATGAAAATGAAAAGAGTTTTACACAGAAAATGTGGCTTTTGAAGGCCACAAGTACCATCACAATACCTTGAGTTTGTCGTATGAACCAATCCATGAAGGGGTGTTAGTAATGAGTGATATACATATGAGAGAGGAAGTTAGTCATGCTCCACTATATTGTACATTTGGATGTTGCTTAGCAATTTTGGCCTTTGAAGAAACATCATTTCTGCAACCTCATCTACCTACCCAACTAGTTCACCTAACATTTTTTGTTCCTTCTTGGAGGGTGCACTTGGACTTGCAAACCCTTTGAATGCCCTTTCTTTTTTTTTTTATTGGCTCTTTGCTTTCATTTCCTATCTAACACTACCCTTATTCCTTCCAAGGTCCCAGATTAAGCAGTTGGGAACCTTAGTTTCTCTACCTAGCTACTGATCTGCCAAGATTAAACAGTTTGGACAGATATCATTCTCTACTCTACAACATAAATTGAAAGCATGGCATGATCCAGATTAGGCTGTTGGGTCATCCATAAACTTTTGTGAACATGCAGGCCTAGATACACCTTTTCTTTTCTCTGCAAATATGGAACCTTTGTGGCAGCAAAAATGGAGCATATTTGGCACTTATATTTGCCAATCATGAAATATGAAACCTAATGGTATAGGTATCCAACATGCGCAATGCCCCACCTGCGTGTGCAGCGCTCGGGCTCTACGCGCAACGCCCACAGTTTCTTTGGCCACCGATTCATTGCAACTTGTTTTTTCTCTTTGTCAAATGAGCATGATAAAGTTTAGCTCATCCCTTTGAGGTTTTATAATTGTAATTTTCACTATAGGGACCCACCACTTTAATCATTCACATTTTAAAATTTCTTTCTCATGTTTCTTTTGAATGCTTTTGAGTGGCTGATATGCTTTAAGGTTTTGTATTATGGAGTGTATAGCAGGGAATATATGACCTTAAGCAGCTTGGGAAATTAGAGACTTTATCATGGAATGGCTTTGACAATTACAAATAAATCTTCCGTTTTCAACTCAAAAATAACGTTTTTGAGATGAAAAGCTACAAAGAACCAAAGAAAACATCCATATATCAATTTTGATTGAAAGAGACTAAATGACTTTTATTAGGTCTTCCCAACACTTGATGCTACCCTTTATTTGGACATAATAATGACACTAGACCTAGAAAGATGAAACCTAATGACCTAAATGAAAAATGAAGACCTAATTTCATGACTAATTTTGACTAAGATGACAAGAGTGACAAAAGGTTTTAAAATCTCATCCAACTATGAGAGTGGGTTAGTAGACATCTTTATGAGGTAAAAGACCAATCCTAACTCAAATAACCATCATGGAATCAATTTCAAAGTATGACCTAGTGGAATGACTTGAAATTTCAAGGTGAGACACCTAAAATGATCATGCAAAAAGAGGAATGTAACCCCTGATGGAAGTATGCAAATACTGACACTAGCAAAAACCCTTATAGGAGAAAAACCACCAAATCTTATTTTGTTATGCATGTAAAAATAAGAGCACCTCCTCTTACATCAATCAGTTTGTTAGACGCCACACACAGGAAGCACCAACTCCCTCCTTTTGAAGACACCTGATCAAATTACCAGATGCGCCATGTGAAGCACCAACTTACATCTCCTTGTATTTATGAAAGAACCAACTTGCATGAGGTACCAACATCCAAGCTTTCTTCATACACCCACTAATATGGAAGCATCAACTCCCTATATGCAGGCTCTAATCCACACTCAATAAGGAACCAATTTTCTCTATAGATGGTAGCTACTCTGCCAAATATCAGCTATGTTCTCCTCAATAACCTTTCCTCTACTCAACTCATGGTGCACTCTATCCTCTGCTCACTTTACAACAGCACATTGTACTCATCCCTCTGCTCTCAACAACATACACTTAGATCTAAGCCTTCTTCTTCTTCTCAGGAAGTTTTAGCCTATTTCCTCTACATAGGCACTGCAACACAGGCTCATTCATCCTCTTTGTTGGCTTAGGGGGTCCTAACCTAGGTTTAGAGTTAGCTTCACCAACCAACAGAACCCCACACTACCAGCCCTTTCAGTAACAACCCACGTAGAGCAGGCTCCAATCTCACCCAAAGCATTATGAGGGGATGTAAGAATCAATTTCATACATCTAGAGACTAGTGTGATGTCTTCCAGCGCCTTGGGTCTACCTTTGAGCAGATCAATAAACTCCTAATGATCGTTACTATAAGTTTGTTAAAGCGGCCTTTAGACCTTCTCGAAGGTTCACGATCAGTCCTTGTGGACCTCTAACAATCAATTTACCTACTTACGTGCATCAAAAAGAAATCCTAAATTGGTGCTCGCGTAGATCTACTTAAGCCATCAACAAACATAAGAGAAATCACCAGAGTCTTCGTGGAAGTTGTTAAACATTCATTGCATACATTATTAAGATAGATTCAATCTAATCGCATAGCATTTATCAATAATTCATAAAACATGTCATTTATCAGCAACATATAATATTAATAGAGATAAAAAGAAATAACCAGGAATTCTCTAGAAAAACTGTCTTTATTGATCTTCAATTTGAGGATTACAGACTCAAACCACCCTATGCACATAGCTGCAGGGGTCCACGCACTCAATTGCAGACTCTACCTAGGCCTCCATGCACTCAGTTGTGAAGCCTTTCTTTTTCTATTTAAGTGCACGAATCAGAGCCTTCCTGCCTTAAATTCTCTCATTAACCCAATTCTCTATCTTTTCCCCCTCTAGTTACTTATTCCTTTCGCTAAGACTCACTAAAACCGACTCAAAACTTTACTTAAACAAGGGGCTAAGCCCCTTTGACTCTTATTCATCTACATCTCCCATCCATAAATCACGGAGACTTTACATTATTTACAAAATTGTACCAAAATTTGGGTTATCTTAACCCCAAACTAACCCAAGGGTCCCAATCCCAACAGGCCCCCAATACAAATATAGTGACTCACCCTCGAGTCGCTCTACTGGCACCACGATCTTATTGTGAAGATCCCCCAGCTCCACCTAGATCACTGCAACTTCAACAGCGCTCTATGTCGCTACCTGTCAAACCTCCTTGACCAATTTTTTAGTGGCCAACCCTTCTACTTCTAGCCTCATCGTCTGATGCATCTATTGTAGTCCCTTAATATTATCTTGAATGGAGAGCATGATCTAATAAGCCTCATCCAACCAAGGCTGCAACTTGGCCTTTATCAAGGCTTCTTTCTCTTTCGCTTCCTCTACTTGTGCTAGTAGTTGCTTTCCTTCCTGTAACTTGGTAGGGCATTATGTAGGTGCTAAGATTCACATAGTCTCCCTGACCTCATCATATTGGCATTGCATATCTCTTACCTCTGTGTTAAATGTTTGTAGGTTTAGATCCTGCTGCAAATTGGGCAATAGATCCATATTATGATCAAATAGTGTCACACAGTCAGCAACTATGGCATCCAAGGTATCCATGCCCTCCTAAATTGTGATTCCACGCTACTCCCAAACCTCAAGAAGAGTCGTAGGCTACAACTTCAACTGCAGCTTTGAAATCTTCATGTTGAATGAAAAATTACTCGTCCAACTTCTGCTCTAGCCTCGCACACACCAGCAGCTAATTTTCTGATTTTGGCTTCAAGTTGTGCATCCTCCGGGATGTGAATTTCAGGCATTGTCTTACAGGCCTCCGCAACTGCTAACTCCAAACTTGACCTACGCACCTGAAGTGCCTCCTTTTCCTTCAGATCCTACGTCTTTTCAATTAACATTTGTTCATTGTTGACTTTGTACTCACTTATGAGGTTGAGGGAGCGATGCTCCCTTGTTCTCAGTTCATCTGCCACCCCCTTATGCAACGTGTGGAGGGTTTCGTTGGAGATCGTTGCTATATTGAGTCATATATCCTTGACTGTACTAAGGAAAATATGATCATCAACTGACTCTACACGAATGGACCCTTCTGGTAATGGTATAGTTCTGAGATTCAGGTTCCTTACTAGCTATGATGCTTCACTTGTCTCATTTGTTAGACCCACTTGCTTTGCACTCACTTGTCCAATGCCCGCCTATATTCTAATTGTTTGGATTTACAACTCGCGCAGATCCTACTGGACACTCCCCAACATTTGCATGTAGTTTTTCTCAAACTTTTGTAGCACTTCTGTCATTGTATCCCTTACTTTGTCACCGATCTCATCGAGATCTCTTTCTGTCAAAACCATGGGATCAACTTGTGTTTTATCATATTTCTTATTTTTTCGTGCTCCACCCTTCTTCTCCATGCCACGTCTTTTCAAAATAAATGGGGTGCTATGCCCCGCATCACCACCTCCACCTTGGTCTGAAAGCTCTTCTTCCTCTGTCTCCAATGAAGGTGACTTATCACCTTTTGACGACTTAGCTACTCTTTTTCCACCTGATCCTTAGCAACGCATTCTTGCTCTATGTGAGCCTTTTCTATAGCTTCCCTCTTTTTCCATTCTTCTAGGGTACGCACTGCTTTCTTAGCAGCCTCCTTTCTTTTCTGCACAGCACAAATTTCCATGCTCGTACTTGTTCCAACATCTAATTCAGATGGGGCACACCACTTTGTAGGCCATAATCCTACGATCTCATGTACAACCATTTTTGATACCAAGTAGGGCAACTAGTGTCATTTCTTCTCTGGATCCTTCCGTGCTTGCATATAGACTCTATGGAAGTCAGCCTTGAACGCCGCATAGGCTGACAACTGTGTGAATAAGGTTGGGAACAACCTTGGATGCTACCTGATTTCCATATGGAGATCAATTTCCATAAAGGTCCAAATATCTTTGTTTCTGTAATCGGCGCAACACCCTTTGTAGGCCATAAAGAGGCAAATTGTACAGTGTCTGGCAATCCTTCCTGGAGAGGAGGAAATAAGCTATTCTCCAACAATATCCATTAAACAAGCATTATTAATAGCAACAATCAAGCGTAGTGGAATGGCTTGGTTTCCTCTTGGGCCTTGCAGCAATTCACTAGGAACTCCTGACAAAGGTACCTGGCCCAATTAAATTATACACCTTTCACTCACTGTGTAGTAAGTGAAACTACTAGCGCTGGAACTTCGTCTGCACAAAATTTTCTAATAAGCTTTCCTGCTAAAATCTGGGCAACAAATTGAACTTCCTGGTCTGCAATAGAGAAAATGGAATACCCTTGCGACTTCTTGAGGAGGTCGTATTCCTTCTTCATTTTTTCTGCAAGCTCTTTCTCCCCAACCTTCCCTCCAAACTCCATAGTAGCGTTTGTGTTGGAAATGCTGAGAGGGGGAGTGAATCAGTATTTCTTTTCAATCATCATTTTTATTAGTTAAAAACATTTATATTTGGAACACAGAAATAGATAACAGGAATATATGCTTTTATTAATATGATATTTGCAGTAAATCAAGTACAATATATATATATATATATATATTATTATATATCAGTATATAATATATATATATTATTATATTATAGCTATAATATATATATAGCTATATATATTTATATAATACTATATATATATATATATATATAATATCATATATATTATATATATTATATGATATAGATATATATATATATATATATATATGGTTTCAATCAGTTGCCAAGCACCAACTTGGATTCTTTGTGAGGCTCCAACCTCCAAAGCACCAACTCTGTCTTATCAAGGCACCAACCTCAAGGGCTCCAACCCTCTGCTGTAAACTATCTGTATCTGTTTGGTTGTAATTATCTGCTCCCAACCCTGTTGGACCTATGACTTACTTATGTCCTCCTGTTCCTTCCACTTCTGTTAGAACTTCAGCTTCCTTTTTTTTCTTACAGTTCATAGCAACACTAAACTTTCCTTGTTCTTTGTTTTATATGCCTGATACGCCTGACCTTTGGCTTCCTCCTTGCTTTCTTGAGCTTCGTCTTCCTCTATCCTTCGAATCCATCAATACTCACATGACCCGTTAATGCGGAAGAGAGCCTGAATTACAATAATGTTTCATATTAAAGAAAATATCATAGAGGCCCCCCCTATTTTTAATATTCATACAATATACATTAATAATCCTGCAATCGCAATCACAACCTAGCCGATGCCCCATTAACATAGTTAGAAATATATAATGGGTGGTCCCACCAGCAACGTCACTATCTCAATCGCAATTCCAAGTTTCTGGAGGTCTTTTATATGTCGTGCATATAACATCGGCGATGGCTGATTGTCAATTGCCCCTACTAGATGCGATATGATTATAAACTATTTTTAACAATTTCGTTGGGTCCGTATATATATATGTGTGTGTGTGTGTGTGCGTGTGTGTGTGTGTGTGTGTGTGTGTGTGTGTGTGTGTGTGTGTGTGTATGTATATATGTATATATGTATATATGTATATATGTAAATATGTATATAGATATATAGATAGATAGATATATATATATATATATAGATATATCGCAATCGCAATTTATAGTGTGCCATTCCTTTATAACATGTGACGCATAACCTCCGATACGGCAGACGCGATATAGCATTAGGGCGTATTACAATGGTGATGACGTAACCCACTTGGACACAATTCCCAAGGTTTAACTTTATCGAGTTCATTCTCCACCATAGATTTCAACCCCCAAAATCCAACATTCTAGAACGATTTTGGGTGGACTACTTGCACGAAAGTTAACCACCCGAAAGGAGCGGTTTTTATCTCTCCTCTAGTTGCTACGTGTCAACCATTGAATGGAATCAAGCGCTCTCCTCTAAAAACCACTTAGCATTTTGCATCCACATGAAATCTCGCTTATAGATTTATATCTGTCCTTCGTCTTCGTTAACGCCCTAAATTGATTCGCTTGCGATGACCGTATATCTTCTATCATCGACGGCTCCACGTCTCTCCTCCAAATTCCTTTTCCACTAGAACGAAAAACTCATCTCCACCGTCCATCACTTAACACCATCCAATATGACTCCACGGCTGAAAATTTCCAATATGCTCTACTCTGATATGTTCCCCTTTGCTTCCAATGACCTCTTCCTCTTACGCTTTGGCTTCATGATGGCTTCTGATAACCTATTTTCGATGAAATCTTCTGATATGCTTCTCTTGATAGCTCCCGTGACTTACGATATTCTCTGCTCTGATATTCTGCAATACTCCTATGATGTGTTCCTCTTCTAAATGCTTTGCTCCTTGGCTTCTTGCTCTTGTTTCTTCATGGATCTGCTCTGCTTGGATTCACATCATTGTTTACTCATCAAGAATATTGCCATATTGACATCAATGACAATCTAGGTCAACAATTTGCACCATTATAAGGTAGCCGCATGATTCTGTTAATCAACATGTCTATGATGGGAATAGGCTCTCCTAGCCATAACCACTCATCATGCACTAGCATGAGGAGCTGGTGCACACACAAAGTATTGATGTTAGAGCGGTGATAATGAGGCACTAGTAGCATGTTCAACAATCCTAACTACTCAACTCTGCGGACCCATTCCATCAACTCCAATGTTGTAACACTTGTTTCTTCATAATAAATCTTTTTCATATATTTGTCTGTCGCCAAATGTGGAAACTTAGTGTGGTTCGCAAGGTCCCAATTCTCCATTTTTTACAATAGGATCTGCATGAGATGAGGACCTTCAAAGGGGAACTGCTCGGGCAGCAAGGACGTGGATACTGTAAAATTCCTAACATCAGGGTCCTTCATTACCTTTGCTTTTCCATTCCACGGAGGGACATACTTTGGTAGCCTTATCATGGGTTCCACTTCTTAGGCATCAATATCCTTCGTTCCTTAGAAGTCTTCCACCTCTAGGTCCACTACTCTCTCTGGTTGCTTATCTTTCTTCTTCTTTGTCTATGTTTCAGTATGCTTCCTTGGTGATGCACGCACCAACACCTTCTTCTACTTATCCTTCACAAGTTGTTTTGGCTTGGCTGGTTGGTTTTCTCTAGTAGGGGTATGCTTCAGCCTAGGAAACCTCGGCATTGTAGGCATAGTAGCTAGATCTTCCATACTTAAAACTTCTGGGGTTGTTGCATCAGAGACATCGCTAGCACTAACAATTTCAGCAAGGCTTGGTGCAAACATTTTCTCAAGAACAAGCTTCTACTTTATCTCACGCAATTTTGGAAAACACGAGGCTTGCAACTAAATCTTCCCAAAATGCTCGGCTCATAGGTGAAAAACAGCTAAATTCAGCAACAATTCTTAAGAAACAAAGTGTTTTTTGTTGGACAACACATAATTTATAGGGGATTTTGAATTCACAACCAACCATTCTCCACAAATTTTGATAATAAATGTTGTTTTGGCAATAGATCTTTAAAGATTGTTTCCTTAATTGCCACCAACCCACTCCACTTAACCGTCTTCTGACCGTCATGTCATCAACAATAACTTCAACGGTCATTTTCTGGCGGGACTGTGTGGTACGTTCCCACATGACACAACTTCATTGGTTGCATCTTTGTCACTCTCCACGTAGCTTTCTCGCTATGTTGTCCTTCAAACTAGTCATTGTAGTTTATAGTCTTGCTCTCCCTTGCAACTTCCTGGAGCACTAAGACTATCCTTCTACCATATAGTCATTGTGCAGGATCCCTTATGTACAACCTCAATCTGCTCCCATTCAATCTTCTTGGGAAGGATGCTCCATTCAGCTTCACAAGCTGAACTATGCCACCATCTGTAATTTATGTGACAAAAGATGGCCCTAACCAATGCATTTGGTATTTTACCCATACATTTAGTGAATTTACTATCATATAACAAGACAAGATCATTTACCTTGAATGTGTGAAGCTTGATGTGGTGATCATGCCATGCTTTTTTAGGTTTGTTTTGCACTTGTTGATTGAATCCTGCCAAAAATTGGTCTTCTTCGAGCTCCATGAGCTATGCAAGCTATTCTTCCAAGGCCTCACGATCCACCATATCCATCAAAGCTGCTAAGCGCAAACTAGGCATAATGTATTCCATTGGCATTATGGCTTCGACCCCATATACTAGTCTGAACGGTGTTTTCCCTGTCAGCTTCTTACAAGTAGTCCTCTAAGCCCATATAACTATAGGGATGCATACATCCCAATCATTCCACTGCACGTTATAGATCTTCATCATCACATTCTCCAAAATCTTGTTAAAGGCTTCAACGGTTCCATTCACCTGCGGGTGATATGGTGTACTCCTCTTATGGTAGACCTGGTACTCCTCCGTCAACATGTTGATCATTTCTTTCAGAAATAGCGTACCTCTATCATTCATCAACACCTTAAAACATCCAAATCTAGTTAAGACATCCTCAAACAAGAATTTTTTCTCCATAGCCCCTTTACAATCCTTAACCAACTATGCTTCTGCCCATCTGGTTAGATATTCCATCGTAGTGATAATATAGCGTGCACCCATTTTCTTTCTGGGGGGCTGAATTGTCTCCACAAAATCAAGTGCCTACTTCTCAAAGGGTTGTAGAGATACTTGAGGGTGTAGTGGTAACTAATCTCTTCACGATGGTCTTCCAATTCTTTGACATGCATCACAAACCTTACAATATGCCCTGGAATCCTTGTGCAATGTTGGCCACCATAGACCTGTGCACAAAATCTTCTAGGTAGTTGATTTGCCTGCATAATGGCTTCCTGTAGCTCCCCTATGAGCTTCAGCAAGAATTTTGTCCCTCTCAAAATCTAGCACATATCTTTGCAATACTTCATCTGCGCCCATTGTATACAAATTTCTCGCAATAATTGAAAAATCGTCCATGCGCAGTACTAATTCCTTCTTCTGTTGACTTGTATATCCATCTGGCGCCATCCCCGTAGTCAAGAAGTGAATAATGTCTAAAAAATGGTCATCCTCTACGTGCACCGCAAGAGTTGTGCATATGGCAAACCTTTCTCCAGATTACTAAGTTCCTCTCCTATTTCAATCCATGACAGATGGTCAATTCTCGCATTTAACCTTCCTGGATTCACTATGAATTCAAAGTCATACTCCTGAAATAATAGCAACCATCTAAAGATTTTGACCCCCCAACACAGGCTTGTTGACCAGGTACTTTAAGTCAGAATGATCTATGTACATCTTGAAATGTCCTCCTTACAGATAATGCCTAAATTTTGCAACGCATACACGATGGCCAACCCTTCGCCCTTAGACATTGAATAATTTTTCTCGGCCTTCGATAATTTTATACTTGCGAAGGCTATAAGATGGTCCATTTCTCCTTCACTGGCCTGCGTTAACACTGCACCTAACACAATGCAAGAGTCATCCACAAGCACATGAAACTCCTTTTTCCAATCAGGCAATACCAAGATCGTAGCAGTGACCATATTTTTTTTCAACGCATATAAGCTACACTCACATTCTTCATCCCAACAGAATGTCGCATCCTTCTTTAGAAGTTTCTCCATAGGTGCAGTAATTTGAGCATAAGCTTTGATAAATTTTCTATACTATCCCATATCTCCCAGTGTTGTGCGTAGTTGCTTGACGTTCCTAGGGGCCTCCAAGTTCACAATTACCGCAATCTTTGCAGGGTCCACCATCAATCCTTGCTTTCACACAACATGACTCAGCAGGATCCCAAAAGGAACATAGAATATGCATTTTTTCAAATTCAACGAGATCTAGTATCTGTGACATGTTTCCAACATTAGTAGCAAACTTGCTACATGGCGCTTTACTAATCCAAACATCATCCAGTCGTCAAAGTATACTTCCAGAAACGTATGAATGAATATCTTGAATGCTACTATGACTACATGGGAAAATATGACATGCGTATTCTTGAATCCAAATGGTGTCACAGTGTACTAAAATCAACCCCATTCCATCTTGAAGGGCATTTTTCTCCTATCCTCTAGTGTGATCTTGATCTTATGATACCCAGAAAACCCATCAGTAAGGAATAGGTCTCATGCCCTCCAACATTATCTAACACTTCATCTCTAAACAGCATTGGGAATGGCTTGTGAACACATGCATCATTAAGCTTCTGTAGATCTACGCAAATCCTTATTTCACCTTTTTGTTTCCTTTCCTGGACCACCATCAGGCTCACCCAGTCAGATTCTTCAACAGGTTCTATGATGTCTACTTGTAGCATTTTATCCAGCTCTTGGCACACCTTTTCTTTATACTTAGGATTAAGGAAATAAGGCCTATGTTTAATAGGCTTTGCATCTAGCTTCAGCGTGATATTCATAATGCCCAAATTGTAAATTATGCCCTCTAAATCCGAAAACTTAGTGGGGAAAAGATCTTGGTATTCACAAAGTAATTGAGCAACCTTATCTACTGTAGCATCATCCCAATAATCTCCAATTGTTGTGAACTTTGGTTCTTCTTTAGTGCAAATGTTTACTTTCTTTGTATTCAAGGTGTGGAGGTGTCTGGGTTTTCTATTTGTGGGCATTTGACTTCGTGATGCCCTTCTACCTCCAAAATATTGATGTTCCTTGGGTCATGGTCTTCCTCTTCAGTGGTCACATTATTATATTCTAGTGTGTGGCACAGATGGGTGCTCTAGTCTGGTTGGGTCCATTCCATAGGTTTCATTGATGTTCTAAAGATAACCACTTTAATTTCATGTAGTGCTTCGTCGATACTTGCAAACCCGTCTTCAAAATTGAAAATCAAAAAGAACCCTACCTTCAATACATCTCATTCTATGGTGCCATGGAAGATCTTTGTTTCAAGATACCAATTCATGGGGATTGTATCCAAGGTATGATAGAATATGTGTACCCACTCTGGTTGCAGTTTTGTTCCCCACGCTTTAGTCCACTTCACTAGGTGATTGCGTGGATCGTCCTTTCCATTATACTTCTCAGTCATTCTGGTGTTAGCACACCCAAACCGTATCTTCATCATTATGTAATCTCACCATCTAGCAAAATTATCCTTATGCATACCCCACCATTGCGCAAGCATAGTGTACATTGCCAAATCTAATGCTTGGAAGTAGTAGTCCTTAGGGAATTCGTGCTCAAATTCATCCAAAAACAAATCTACATCATTTAAACCATCATAATAGGGTAATTTTCTTACCTCTGACAAAACATAGTGCAATGACTTAGTCATCATATTGTGTCGTAATGTAGAAACTTCATGTAACCAATTTTTCCAATGCTCTAAATCCTCATCTGAATTACAGGTGCAAGAAGTCTCCCAGTCCCATATAATCCACCCATCTATTGTTGGATTGGTCTAGTCATGACCTTGCGTTGTTATTTTGTAAATTTGATCCAGTTCATCATCACTTTCCTCATAATCGCGGATGGGTTCAGTATAGCGTGTCCCTTCTGTTGGATCCAGTTATAACTCAAAGCAACTTTATTTCAAATGACATCGTTCCTATATTTAAATTAATCACACCATTCATATCAATATCCTAGTCAATTCCTAGGAGCTGGGGTAGGGATTACTGTCATTAATGATTTCTGTAACTTTGAAGTCTACCACGGAGCTCACACCTTCAATATCAACTGTTACTCCATATAATCATCCCATGGGAATGATTTTCTGTTGGTTCGCCATCCTGAGCTGAATCGGAGACAACTGCAGTGCAGGTCTCCCCATCCTTTCCCGTGTCTATTTCAGTGATAATTTCGCATTGGACCATGCAATGGTCTCCCCATCCTTTTCCATGTTTGTTTCGGTAATAATTTCACATTGGACCTTGGATCCAAGATGACCTGATCCATTTCATAATGACCTATCTACTTTGTTAGCCTCATCTATCACCCTGTTTGTGCCTTGTGCTTGCCAATCTTTCTAACCACGCAGTGTCCATTAGGATATTTCTCTTTTCTCGCGCATTTATTTATTAATTCCTGCAGACCTTCTACAACCTTTCTATCATGTAGAAGCTTCATGCAAGTTTCCAAAATGATAGTGAGTATAGAAGGATCAACCTCTGCAGGTGCACTGATTTGTTGTATCTTGCCGTGGCTTCTTGAGGTGGAGGCCTCAGCGAAGTTCTTCCTGGCTTCCATAAATGTTTCCTTTATCTTGATCCAAATCAAAGCTGACTTCTTCCTCTGGTGCTTTGTGGACCCATTCCTCTTCTTTAGGTTGTTTACCTTTATCAGCGCTAGTTGCCATTCCACTTCTTAGCTCAATATTAACGCTTTGATCTTCTTCATAGAGCTCAGTCCTCATCATTTGTAAATTCTGCAGAGGTTGTTGAAGTTGTGTTTTCTTCTCTTACATTTTGGCTATTAGCACCGGGAATTCTTCTATAGTATGGTCAAAATGTCTGCAGTACTGACATGATGGATGTGTAGTATTTTTTCATTCTTGCACATAGTGCCCCGGTTATCCTTAGTTGTAGTAGATAATTTGACTATGACCTCTAGGAGGTCCTCCTCCTCCTCTGCCCCTTCCTCAACCCTGATATCCTCCACGTGGTCCTCCAACATCTTGATCTCGAGGTCGAGTTTATGCTTGCATATGGTAAGTAGGGGTTCTTTCCATCATTAGCTCATAGTTTTGATAGTGGCAATCATCGTGCCCCACAGATTTTCAGAAGTTATAGAAAAAACTTGGGAAGTCTAGACAAACTTTTGAAATAAATGGCAATTATCAGTCACATGTTGTCCAACAACATGACAAATATCACAACATAGTACAGCCCTCATGCTTGGCCCTACTAGGGATACTGTCTTCGGGGGAATTGGCCCCCCTCCTGTAATATAATCCGCGTACATGGGATAATGACATTTATCGTGCCCATGGAACTTGCACTTCAAACACCAGAATTATGTGCACATTTCTGATTTAGGTTCCTTGTCTTTCTTCAAACTCTTTAACTCTGGGTGTAAGCTTTCTAATTATGAGTGGAACTACTGTACTCCTAGGACCATATCTTAAATAGGCGATGCCTGCAACCTCATTGCGATGTCCAAGGCTTCTGCCTATGTTTCTATCTTTTGTTGTGATAGAGAAATTCTTAAGTGGGGGAAAGTGATGCTATAAACCATTCACAATGTTGGTTATCTGTGATATGCATGTTAGCCTCTCTGATTTGACACTTCAACCTCTGATCAAATTCCCAAGCCCTCTCATTGGCCCTCATCATGATCTCTTTAAATCCAATTACTAATTGTGAGATAGACTTAGGCTTACTAAACTCTTTGTTTAAAGTCGTCTTAGTCTGCTAGCATTGCAAGAGGATTATCATAACAATACTTAATGTACCAAGTTAGCATGAGATCCTGCAAAGTGGTGACTAACTGTGCCTTCTTTATATTATCATCGGTGATCTTTTGCACTATCCATACAACATTCACAACAAACCAGAACTACTTTTCACCTGCACTTCCTATGCCTTTAAAGATTGGCATATTCAATGTGTTTGCCATGTTGAATGGTGGTGGTGGAGGTGGAGGTGTGGGAGAGGGTGTATGCGGTCGAGGTGGAGGTGGAGGTGAAGTGGAAGGCTGATTTTCTCGAGGAATCCCCTGAGTGATTAGCTGAAAAGCACTTCGTGGCATAGTCTACCTTGCCCCTTTGTCATCACTTCAAGGAGGTCCAATCAATGGACTATACTCTGGTCCTGATCCTTCGCGATTTCTAAACAATTGTCCAATTCGTGTACCTCTGAACATTAAGGTAATGGCATCACCCATTTTTCACATAGCAGCATTTTAATCCAACTATTCAATGATCATAAATACTTACCTTGTAGTCCTTTGAAAAACTGTCACTCCACTCGCTATAGTAGACTGAGGTATCATTTGCAAATTCTGTAACAAATCCTCCCATAATCCAATCGAGCTAGTGCTCAAAAGCTCACATGATCTTGTTTTCAGAGGCTTCTAGTCGTCGCACTAATTCTAGAGTCCATAGTATAGGACTATCGAGCTTCCACCTTCCTTGACTATCTATCAATTTAGCTAACCACTCATACAGTTCAGTGGGGAAGGTGTAGAAGAAGATCTAGTGTATCTCGGTATACAAATACATGTTCAACCACTCTTCATTTGACAGGTGCAAATTACTATTTTCTTGTGCCATAAACTTGTGAATCTTCCGATCCACCCACTTTTAAATTTCTTTCTTGGTCGGATTCCAATGATGTGACATCGCACATCTCTTTCAAGTAGATCCCAGTCCCGAAAATGAACCATTTGTTGGCTTAGGGGGTCCTAACTCAGGTACAGAGTTAGCTTCACCAACCAACAAAACCCTACACTACTGGCCCTTTTGGCAACAACCCGCGTAGCTCAAGCTGCACTCTCACCCGAAGCAGTATGGGGGGATTGCAAGAACCAAGTTTATACATCCAGAGACTAGTGTGATGTCTTCCAACACCTTGAGTCTGCCTTCAAGTAGATCAATAAACTCTTAGGGCTTGTTACTATAACTCTGTTAAAACTACCTTTATGCCTTCACGAAGGTCCATGATCAGTCCTTGCAGACCTCTAATAGTCAATTTACCTACTTACATGCATCAAAAAGCAATCCTAAATTGGTGTTCATGCAGATCTACTTAAGTCATCAGTAAACATAAGAGAAATCACCAGACTCTTCGCAGAAGTTGTTAAACATTCATTGCATACAGTATTAAGATATATTAAAGATAATCACGTAGCATTTATCAATAATTCATAAAACATGTCAATTATTAGCAGCATATAATATTAACAGAGATAAAAAGAAATACTCAGGAATTCTCTCGAAAAAATGTCTTTATTGATCTTCAATTTGAGGATTACATACTCAAATTTCCTTGTGCACACAACTGCAAGGGTCCACGCACTCAGCTTTGGACTATACCTAGGCCTCCACGCACTCAGTTGCAGTGCCTTTCTTTCTCTATCTAAGCACAATAAGTAGAGCCTTCATGCCCTAGCTTCTCTTATCAACCCAATTCTCTATCTCTTTTCCCTCTAGTTACTTATTCCTTTCGCTAAGACTCACTATTTATAGACTTTTTTCATATAATTCCATGGTCTGCGGACCATGGGTGAATCTTAAAATTGACTCAAAATTTTAGTTAAACAAGGGGCTAACCCCCTTTGACTCCTATTCACATTCGCACTTCGCATCTACAAATGACAAATACTTTACATTATTTACAAAATTGTACCAAAATTTGGGTTATCGTAACCCCAAACTAACCCAGGGGACCCCATCCCAACACTCTTCTCAATGGCCCTCACATATAGATTTCTGATCTTGACCTTTTTCTTTAGTGCAGGCACACTTGACCTCTCCTCAGCAGTGGACTCACGCACAGATATCTCCACAAGTCTTACTCAACAATCTTTCTTTCCCCCCAATTGCTCAATTGCAATCCTGAGTTTTGTTCCTTTGTTGCACATTGTTCGATGTTATCTTTTTTGTCCTCCATACTGCCCAAGTGTACTCAATGCACGTCTTCCCATACTGCAATCACTTTTATTCTTAGACACAACAACTGAGTTAATTCAAGGAATGGTATCTTGAGTGTTCTTCCATACTGAGAATTAAATCTCATTCAAACTAGAGACTCAAGAAGTTCTACCATTAAACTTCTCCTGCACACATGACATGGCTCTCCATTCCAGTTATGTTTCTCATTTAATTCTTCCTCATGTGAGGGACACTCAAGGATGTCTACTTTTGCTTCTCATTAGGTTCCATTAATTTTCTCCTACGCGTTGTGGTCCTTTTTTCCTTAAACTAGAGCTTTTGGCAATTACATTGACTCGAATTCTCAAGTCACAACTATCAACTCATTGAATGTCTGTTAACCATCCTCTAGAGATCCTCCAAAT
Organism: Pinus taeda; assembly: GCA_000404065.3. Classification (NCBI taxonomy): domain Eukaryota; kingdom Viridiplantae; phylum Streptophyta; class Pinopsida; order Pinales; family Pinaceae; genus Pinus; species Pinus taeda. The sequence goes on along the minus strand of APFE030044015.1, from coordinate 73,995 downwards.
ATGGCACAATTTCCAAAATTGGCCCAAGGTACCAAAATGTTGTCAAATATAACTCTACGCCCTTATTGATTATATCCCCTCTCATGTTGGTGCCTAGCCTCTTTCATACTCCTCTTGGTTCCCCTTTTTTATATTTGGCCAAAAGGCCCGTGGTCACAATAACACGTGAAACCATTGAAAATTTGAGACATTAGTGCCTTTTTGAGCTATAGCCCCAAGGGATTATTTTCTTTGTTAACTTATTGGTGCCCTTGGTCTCATTTTCTGCTCATAACCTTGTTCTAGTGCTTAGCCCATATCTCTCTAACTCAACAGTATCATATTTGAGTCCTTTATAAACCTATGGGCTCCTCTTAGTAGGATGGCGGGTCTCGTGGGGTACCCCCACTGTTTTTCTCATTGGATATTGCTTATGTGTTTTCTCTCCAACGTGTCTTAGCACTATCCTCCCAGCCAAAACTCTTTGCGCCCATTATTTCTGTCAGGGTGATCCTTGTGGGCTTACGTGTCCCATGTGGTCTACCTAATTCATTCTCCATTGGCTTGTGCTCTGACATGGAAAAATCTTCCTGATGCCTTTTCAACCCATTGATTCCTCTATGCACAACACTCAAACCTTCCGGCCCTAACCTACGTGTAGATATTTCTACAAATCTAGCTCTAATACCATGTAGATTTTTACCTATAGATTCAGTAGCTCATGTGATATACTAAAACATAAGACAATAATATACTCTACTCTTCTCATTGGAAGATAACATAATATTTCTCTGGGGAAATCAACTACTCAAAACCCCGAATATCTATATTGCATTAACTAGAATATCTGAGAAGAAAATAAAATTCTTGTTCACACTAGAACAATTACTGCACAAGTATAATCTAACTCTCTACCACGCAAGCCAGCTCAAGCCAATCCTTAGCCAAATCTACTGCCTGTGGAGCCCCTACATCCTTGTGCAATTCCCAAAGGAATCAACCTCTATTTAATAAGGAAATTCCCTCAACATAACTGTGCAATCCAAACTTAGGTCCTCAACAAATTGCGTCCACCATCTATACAACTTGGAAAATTATAAAAATGATAGTACATTGTCCCTAAACTCTAACCTCAACTGGGTCTTCATCTAAACTAAGATGCATGAAATATTTTTGAGTGAATCTTCCGTTGACTTGTGTGCTACTGGCGATGCACTGGTGCACTACTCCACTACTAGACCTCTACTAGTTCCCCCAACAATTAGAACTATTTTAACCCACTATAAATCAGTTAGACTGAGTTAGCTAATTACAACTCAAAAAAACTCAAGCTGGGCCCCTAAAATTTAGGGATCACTCTACATGACTCTAGATAGACTTCCAACTCGAATTTCCTAAGCTAACTAAGTCAACTTAACTTAGTTAACTATTACAAGTTGCTATGAGAAAATAATTACAATTTAGTTCAAGGACAAATTAAATTGGAATTTCTAGATGTTATTTTTAACATTTCTTGTTTCTATTTTCAACACTCCCTGTCAACAAGAAAGGAATTCAACTCTATCCCAATCCTGAACCTTTGGAATGTTTTGCATGCAACACTTCTCTCTAGCGTTGTCGCTACAACAACTCCAAAAACAAAAAAAAGCATCCAACCTAAATCAATATGATGCATTTGTCACCAAAGTCTTTATCTGCTACTAGCTTTGCCTTTGTTGACTGAAAACTTTGCGCTTCTATTCACTCTATCTATCTGCACTGCTATCAACTCTACTTTGCACTCTCTAGTATCCGATTGTTGTTGGCCTCTGCCTCTGTCACTTCACATCAACTACCACTAATCCATCTTGCTACTGTTTATTGTGGGCTCTCGTTGTAAGATATGATCCAAGAGACAAAACCTCTCAATGGATCCTGCCCAATTTCTACCCTCTTGGGACTATCACTTCACATCACCCCACCTCTAACCTAGAGATATGGTCGCATGTGTTCCCTCTTCCCACTTGGCTCAAAATTTCCTCCTATTGGAGGTCTCTACTTGAGTGGATGACTCCATTCAGTCTCCTCTCTACTTCTACAATTGTCGTTGTTGCACAATTTTCTGAGTCTGCTTCTGATGCAGGCCTAGACCTACAATACCCATAATCTTTTCTCTCTGTTCATATAAGAATGCATGCTCAGCAAATGCCAAATCAAAAACCACATTCGCTGGCAAATTCAGACTTTAACATTTGCATGTAGAAGCATTTAAAACATATGATTTAAAACCAGAATCCAACTTTAAATTTCAACCTTCAATATAACATCAGCCCCACATGTCGAATAGTATTGAAACTCACCTCCCACATTCAGACAAAATGCCAATAAACTTTGGTTCATCACTTTATGGTTTATGAAAACCATATCCATTTCTCTATGATCAATCATTCAGAAGCTTATCAAACAATCCAATAACTCTCATTATATATGGTCGGATTCAATTAAAGATTGCGCCCTTACTTTTATATTCAACCTGGCCACATATATAATTTTAACCCCAATGCTTAATTCCCACACGTTTGCCAATTAACTTTAAGCACATTACTCGGTTTTCATTTCATTTATTCCCAACTTGCAAATAAATCTCCATAAACAAATGCGCCCATGTGTGAAGACTGAGTCTAGCAATTTAATACGACCATATAGCATCTTTATGCAAACACCAACATATCTTACCTGTTTGAATTTCGGCAATATATCAATCTCTGGACCGCCTTCAAATTTTGGACTTCACCAACAATCAAACCATTCAATTCCATTGCGCTTTCTTTCAACCACAGGTCGATATTAACACATCGATTTGTATAACTTCCATTGTTTCGTTTTTCCAATTCCAATTTTCTTCAATCTCTGAACCTGCAGCTTAAATAACTCAACACGATTTCAAACATTTTTCCTAACAGTTCAACTCAATACTCATTAAACAATTGTGCCTTCTATAAAATTCACTCTCCAAGTCGATGTGCCAACGCATTCAAAAATGTTCAATATGTCAACAAACAGTGTTCTACTTCAGTCTACTATAATGCCACATAGTCTGTAAATAATCGACCCCCAAACAGAAACTTCAAGACCCTTCGAAAAAGATGCAAACCGAACTAAACTTTAATCACCGCCTTCTCTGTTGTAACACTACGGCATGATCTTAGTGTTACCAATTTAAACACCAAAGGTTTAATGCAGACTTACCAGATTCGATTTCAAAGCAGCTGCTTCTCTTAGCATTCCGTCACATAGCTGCACTTCCAATGTGTTATCCAATTCTCACAACGCAACCAAATAGCGTGTGATCTTAAATTAAATTCAATTGAAGTTTTATGCAGTACGCATTGAACATCGTTCACAAACTCAGCGCTATATATCACAGCAAACACCAATTTAATACTACAGAAAATGCTCAATCGATCTTGACATACGTCGATCTTTCCACAGCTAAAATTGATCACGCATTCAAGGTATTATAAGTGCCATTCACAATTTGATTGATATTGAACCCAATTTCAAAAACTAAATATACAACAGCTTCCAATTAATTGCCATTCCACGACTTTGATTCAGGCTTGATTCAACGCCTTCTTACACTCAAACAAATTTGCATTATAGTTTTGACAATATCGACATCGATTATTCAAATCGATCTGCCAGTCCTTACAAAGCTCAATTCATTCAATTGTCCTTGAATTCATAAACACATCCAATAGAAGTGCGCATCACTCAAGTCTCAATTTCAGAAATTAACACCCAATTTCTAAAACCATCAATAAACTCTAAAACACACTTATCATATTAATAATGAAAATACTTACAAATTGTTCTTCCTGGCCAGATATTCAACATTTAGGCCCTTACAATTTGCCCAGAGGCTTTCAAGCTTTGGTTATCCAAGCTTCACTTTCTCCTCTCTATTCTATCCTATCTACCCTAATTTTCCTTTGAGGCTCATAAATTTATACAATTTGAATTGAACCAATTATGGTTCATATCCCTTTAATCACTCAACAAAATCCCCAAATATCTCAACAAATCATAAAATCACTTTTGAATCCCTAAGGGTCCTCTCTCACCCAAAATTAATGAAACTAATTTCTAAATTAAAATATCTCATCCCTTTACATCCTCAACTGACCAAATTCTCTCATATTTGAGAATTATTTACAAAATCCTCACTTTTATAATTTATCTCCTATTTTATTTAAAAATACCAAATTAATTAATAAAACAATTAAAATGCCACACCCCCCTTTATTACATAAATAGAAAATGAAAGTTGGCCTTGATGCTCCTGCATCAGACTCCCAAGTTTGAAATTAATCATGATCGCCTAATCATGTGTTCAGATCTCTGTTTACCTGGATCCCATATCTTGTGCTGCAAATTTCCATTTGTCGTTGCTTCTGTCTGTTGTTCTTCTTCAGGTCTCCACACTTTATGCTGTCTTGCTCCACTTGCTGCACTTTCACAATCTGTCTTTGTCTTTATTTTTTTGTTGCTTCTGCTACTTCTCTTCCTTGCTGATGTCTTCCTCTGAGACACTTTCAACATGATTCTTTTGATTAAATCAATTTCCTTGTCCAATAAATCTTCAAGCTGTTGATTTCTTGCTGCCTGCTGAGCTAAGACGGCTTGCTCAGTTCTTACTCGTTCAATTTTTACCGTCACTTGCTGACTTCTTGATTCTATACTTGTTGTTGTTCTTACTTCTATACTTGTTTCCATTCTTACCTTCTCATTTCTTACTGCCACTCAATCATCCATGCCCTCTTGTCTTCTACAACAAAAAACTTCTTCTTTGCCTTCTCCTATCAACAACTTACTGGGCTGGTACATTATGTACTCCTTTCTGCTATCTTCATCTCTATGCATCTGCGATTCCCAATTCTGAATTTGAGATTCTTTCTGCACTGAATTCTTATCATTCAGCATCCTTTCCAGCAACATAACATCCTCATCCCATGGTTTTGAAATTTCCATAAAATTCTCGTCTTCTTTCATTTGACTGCTCAACTTAGTCAAATGTCCTTCAACACCTGCAATAATACCTATTACACAATAATTTGTCACCGTTTGTCACCGTCCCTGTTACCCCTCTCCTGCACCTTGAAGGACTCATTCCCGGACTTGTGAGAAGTGACAATACATGAAACCACTTGCATCATTCCCCTATGAATATGAGCTTCACATGCCCTGAAGACATCTCCTGCAGCTTGCCCATAAAAATAACCCTTTTTACATTAGCGCAGGTTCACTGTGTTCTTCCCGCGCCAATGGGGAAAATCCTATAAAGAGGGCGCGCTATTAGCGCTCTGTCCCAGAGTCACAATCGTACCAACCTATTTGTGCAAATTTTTTAACAAATCAACCTCCGAAAGTTCTCTCCAACTCATTCACCAACTGAATCTATGTTAGGTGAGGATGGTTTGGCTTCGAATCTCCTTGAATGGAAATTAGTTTCCCACCCTTCCATGGAAGTTTCCAAGTGATGAAGCCAAATCCATGATTGTTGTGATTGATCTTATCTCTTCCTCTTTCATCTATAAAAGCTTGTCTCCATGCCTTGAGCAAGCTAGTGGTAGTAATACTGGTTCTGAAAGGAAGATATCAAGAGATTAGAGTCGCAAGAGCCTTCCTTATGTCCATAAGGCTTAACCTAAGTGAGGAGATCTTGTCACCAAAAAGAGAGAGGCTTGTTCCCCATCCCTTCAAGCTTTGCAAGACTTGTGTAGCTGAGCACCCAGCCAAATGAGGACTTGACGTCAGGATTTTGTTTGTATTCTCCTTTGTTGATTATTATTAATAGATGACTATCATTATGGTTCCACTCTCATAGTCTTTGTAATGATTGATGTTGAGTTATATTCTTCCTCACTGATGTATAATTTCATTTATTAGATTTCACGCTTGTGTTTGTGTTGTTCTCTTTGTGTGCAGGTGTTCATTCAGGGAGATCGTGGAGGATTGTGACCGACCAAAGCAAAGGAGCATGGGCGACGTCTCTTCTACGAACAAAAGCGTTGGAATCCAAGTAGGTCTTCATCACCTACCTTTTATTTGAAATTAGGGACTTGCGTGGTAGCATTGTTTGATTTTTGCTAGACCCGTTCTGGGCTAGTAGGGATCGCCTCTATCTGTAGAGGGGATTTACCTCTCCAACAATACCTGCATTCACAAAACACTTGTTAAAACAAAAATCATAAGGCATCAGTGCCTTACTTCCCTCTGCCAGCACCTCAGTATGCTGTTCTGAATTCTCCCTCTCAATCAACACATCAGTATGTTGATTCTCTCTTCCCAAAGAATTCTCTAAAGAACTCTCAAGACTATCAACTAGTCTTCCTCTCATACCATCTGTTTCCATGATGTCTTTATGTTTTCGTTCACTGTACTAAACTCTTTCTTCTGCAATCTCCCTGTCATACTCTAAATTCATACACAAACTTTCAGTTTGAAAAATACAAAGTTCAACAATCTCAACTGTTGGTTTATATACTAGCTCTTCCAGATGATTCTCTTGTTTATTCACAACAACCTTCTCCTGTGTTGTAACAGCTTTACAAGATTGGGCATCCTCATCAATAAAACCTGTAATCACATCATAATTGTCAGCTAAAAAAATACACGATTCTACATTATCCAGTTGATCTGGATTTACCCAATAACTCAAGGAATCATCAATGATCTTCTCCTTTGTTTCACCAATGGAAACCTCCTCTTCTAACTCAGCTGCTCTGAGTTCTTCCCATCTCAACTGTACATCCATCATCTCCTCGAGTTTCCTCAGCTCCTCTGTTAACTGCATGTTTATCTATCGATCTCTTTTCTGTTGTAGCCTCTGCCACTTCACTCTCTTCCTCATCAGCCAACCATGTCTCTGTTCTTTCACATTTTCCCGTAACAACTCCATCAATAGCTCAAGATGAACTGCTATCTCACCTTTCTCTTTCTCATACTCTTCCTGAGTCAACTGTTGTCTTATGTCATTTGCCTTGGCATATTTCTTCTCTTTTCTACTGTGACCTCTTTCTGAACGTCGGCTTTCTCCTTTATGACTTTCAGTAGTCATCTCCTTCACCATGAGTTTCTCACCCATGAGTTGCATCAAGCCTCTACAACAGCAAACTCTCTTGTTTCCACTTACCTCACCAATCCTTCCGTCCGGATCTGGTCTTTTGGTAATCACCGGTCCTCTGCTGGAACCTTTCGAGCATTCTCCACTACTCCTTCAGGCTTCTCTCATCTGCAACTTCCAAGAACACACTTGTCCTTTTCATTCAACCTCTATTGAATCTTTAGGTTCTGCCACATTCACCTAGAATCCCTTGCTAGACTCCTTCATCACTGCACTCTAGCTGTGATCTACTTCTTCCCGCTGAGATTTCTTCACTATGCCTGTAAATCAAATTATCCAAGCATAGCCTTTAAACCAGAGATAAATAATACCTGTCAGCTCACCTTTCAAGATCCTGTTGATCTTGTTTCACTTCCTCAACTGCGCTGCATCTCTGTGCTGCAATATTCATCAGTTCCAAAATCTAACATTCATTCCTCACATGCAATTAACTTAACTTAAAAACTTGAATCTTCAAACAGAGCTATTCCAGCTCTGATACCAAAAATGATGCAGGCCTAGACCTACACTACCCAGAATCTTTTCTCTCTGTGCATATAAGAATGCATGCTCAGCAAACGCCAAATCAAAAACCTCAATCGATGGCAAATTCACAATTTAACATTTGCATGCGGAAGCATTTAAAACATATGATTCAAAACCAGAATCCAACTTTAAATTTCAAGCTTCATTATAACATCAGTCCCACATGTCGAATAGTATTGAAACTCACCTCACACATTTATACCAAATGCCAATAAGCTTTGTTTCATCACTTTATGGTTTATGAAAACCATATCCATTTCTCTATGATCAATAATTCGGAAGCTTATCAAACAATCCAATAACTCTCATTATATATCGTTGGATTCAATTAAAGATTGCGCCCTTACTTTTATATTCAACCTGGCAACTTATATAATTTTAACCCCAATGCTTAATTCCCACACGTTTGCCAATTAACTTTAAACACATTACTCAGTTTTCATTTCATTTATTCCCAACCTGCAAACAAATCTCCATAAAAACATGTGCCCATGTGTGAAGACTGAGTCTGGCAATTTAATACGACCATATAGCATCTTTATGCAAACACCAACATATCTTACCTGTTTGAATTTCAACAATATATCAATCTCTGGACCGCCTTCAAATTCTAGACTTCACCAACAATCGAACCATTCAATTCCACTACACTTTCATTCAACCACAGGTCGATATTAACACATCGATTTGTATAACTTCCATTGTTTCGTTTTTCCAATTCCAATTTTCTTCAATCTCTGAACCTGCAGCTTAAATAACTCAACACGATTTCAAACATTTTTCATAACAGTTCAACTCAATGCTCATTAAATAATTGTGCCTTCTATAAAATCGACTCTCCAAGTCGATGTGCCAACGCATTCAACAATGTTCAGTATGTCAACAAACAGTGTTCTACTTCAGTCGACTATAATGCCACATAGTCTGTAAATAATCGACCCCCAAACAGAAACTTCAAGGCCCTTCTAAAAAGATGCAAACCGGACTGAAATTTAATCACCACCTTCTCTGTTGTAACACTACGGCATGATCTTAGCATTACCAATTTAAACACCAAAGGTTTAGTGCAAACTTACCATATTCGATTTCAATGCAGCTGCTTCTCTCAGCGTTCCGTCACATAGCTGCACTTCCAATGTGTTATCCAATTCTCACAACGCAACCAAACATCGTGTGATCTTAAATTAAATTCAATTGAAGTTTTATGCAGTACGCATTGAACATCATTCACAAACTCAGCCCTATATATCACAACAAACACCAATTTAATACTACAGCAAATGCTCAATCGATCTCGACATACATCGATATTTCCCAACTAAAATTGATCATGCATTCAAGGTATTATAAACGCCATTCACAATTTGATTGATATTGAACCCAATTTCGGAAACTAAATATACAACAGCTTCCAATTAATTTCCATTCCATGACTTTGACTCAGGCTTGATTCAACGCCTTCTTACACTCAAACAAATTTGCATTATAGTTTTGACAATATCGACATCAATTATTCAAATCGATCTGTCAATCCTTACAAAGTTCAATTCATTCAATTGTCTTTGAATTCATAAACACATCCAATACAAGTGCGCATCACTCAAGTCTCAATTTTAGAAATTAACACCCAATTTCTAAAACCATCAATAAACTCTAAAACACACTTATCATATTAATAATGAAAATACTTACAAATTGTTCTTCCTGGCCAGATATTCAACATTTAGGCCCTTACAATTTTCCTAGAGGCTTTCAAGCTTTGGCTGTCCAAGCTTCACTTTCTCCTCTCTATTCTATCCTATCTACCCTAATTTTCCTTTGAGGCTCATAAATTTATACAATTTGAATTGAACCAATTCTGGTTCATATCCCTTTAATCACTCAACAAAATCCCCAAATATCTCAACAAATCCTAAAATCATTTTTGAATCCCTAAGGATCCTCTCTCACCCAAAGTTAATGAAACTAATTTCTAAATTAAAATCTCTCATCCCTTTACATCCTCAACTGACCAAATTCTCTCATATTTGAGAATTATTTACAAAATCCTCACTTTTAGAATTTATCTCCTATTTTATTTAAAAATACCAAATTAATTAATAAAATAATTAAAATGTCACACCCCCCTTTATTACATAAATAAAAAATGAAAGTTGGCCTTGATGCTCCTGCATCAGCTTCTAAGGCTACTTCTTCTCTACTTTAGTGGATCTCTCCACTTAGTCTCCTCTTTGCTTCTCTAATTGTGGTTGCTCCACAACTTTCTGAGGCTGCTTCTGGGGTTGCATGTTGAGAGGTAATTCATTCTCCCTCTCAACTACCAAGTCCCTAACATTTTCATTGCTCCTCAAGGATTTTCATGCATATTATACCTTAAGAGCATATAGGTTCTTAACTCATACATCGATCTGTTTCACCTGTCCCATGGGGATGTGTCTAAGGAAAATATTTCCCTTACTAAAAATCACATCATAGCCATGGTCTTCCAATACTGCGATGGAAACAATATTCTTCTTTAGTCCTGAAACATACATTACATATGTGATTTTGAGAGGGGATCCAGACTCCATCTGAAAGGTAACTGTACCAATCCCGTAGTGTTTTACCTCCCGTCATCTCTAAACTCTATGTTCAACTTGAGGTATTTCTCGTCAAATTCATTGAAGATATCTTTATTCCCCTTCATATGGAATGAGGCACCACTGTCGAGATACCACATGCTTCTTGTTACAGTGTTGGCCATGCATGCAATGAGAGTGAAATCAAGTTCAAATTGTGAAGCTAGAGCTTCACCTACTACGACTATTGTAGGCTCCCTCTTGCTTGCTTTCTTCTGTGGTAAATTTGTGGCATATTATCCGTGCTCGTGACAATGAAAACACTTGAATTTTTACAAGTCCATCTTCTTTTTTCCCACCTAGCCTTGGGACTTCTTTCCCTTCGATTTATTTTCTTTTATCACTAATTCAAAGTCCTCTTCCACTTCTATGGAAGAGGTCCCATCTATGGTGTTCCGTCGAAAATATTCCTATACCAAATAAGACCACAACCATTCCCAATAAGGTAGATTCTCCCTCCCATTGACAGAGTCCTGACAACTATGCCAACTATTGCGAAGTCCTAAAAGAGCTAGGCTCACCATATCATCCTCAGCAACAAGAATCTCGACACTTCCAAGCTCACCACGACAATGAGTGAAGTTGGTCAAGTATTTCAGAATTGAGTCACCCTTCTCCATCTTGATCTTTCTAAGTTCGTATTTCAGTGCCAACTTCCTATGGTCACTTCTATTCTGGAACAGGTCCATCAATGCCTTGCATATTGAGTATGGAGTTTACTTGCCATGGAGACTCGAGACAATGTGGTATCGAACTTCCTCAAAGATAATCTGCCTCACCTTTGTCACACACTTTCTCCATTCAACCAGATCATGAGCATCCAATGTTGGAGCCTTAGGAATGTCTTGACCAATAAATTCCTTGAGGCCATTATCTTCTAGCACTGCTTCCAACCTACCTTCCATGCTATATAATTCGAGTTTCCTTCCAAAGCATACTCAAGTCATAACCTGTAGAAAGACATATTGTTGATCTAAAGTATGAACTACAAATTTGATTTTAACCTGCAAAACAAACTTGAAATCTCCTCTTCTATATTGTCTTCAGCTCCAATACCATGTAGATATTTCTACAAATCTAGCTCTGATACTATGTAGATTTTTACATCTATATTCAACATCTCATGTGATATACTAAAACATAAGACAAGAATCTACTCTACTATTCTCAGTGAAAACCAAAAATGATCGATGAAAACAATAATTAGAAAGAGGAAGAATATCAATGATACATAACACAATATTTCTCTATGGAAAGCAACGACTTAAAACCCTGACTATCTATATTGCATTAACTAGAAGATCTGAGAAGAAAATACAATGCTTGTTCATACTTGAACAATTCCTTCACAAGTATAATCAAACTCTCTGCCTCAAAAGCCAGCTCAAGCCAACGCTTAGCCAAATCTACTGCATGTGGATCCCCTACTTCCTTGGGAAATTCCTAAAGAAATCAACCTCTATTTAATGAGGAAATTCCCTCACCATAACTACGCAATCTCCTCAACTGATTGCAAGCACCATCAATACAACTTGGAAAATTATACAACTGATATTACATTGTCCCTGAACTCTAATCTCAACCGGGTCTTCATATTAACTGACATGCATGAACTATTTGTGAGTGAATCTTTAGTTAGCTGGTGTGGTACTAGTGATGCACTGGTGCACTAATCCACTGCTAGACCTCTACTATTTCCTCTATCAGTTAGAACTAGTTTAACTGGTTATAACTCTATTAGACTAACTTATCTAATTACAACCCAAAAGAACTCAACCTGGACCCCTAAAATTTAGGGATCACTCTACATGACTAGATATACTTCCAACTCGAATTTCCTAAGCTAACTAAGTCAAATTAAATTATCTAACTATTACAAGTTTCTATAAGAAAAGAATTACAATTTAATTCACATTTTAATTCAAGGAAAAATTAAATTGGAAATTCTAGATGTTATTTTTAACATTTCTTATTTTTATTTTCAACACTACGGGATGACATCATGTGGACGACACTAGTTCCATATAGCACCTCCCAAGTGGTGACATGTGTGTTTCCGGGAAAACTAGTGTATTTTTTATCTGCTAGTCCCACAAAGATGAGTAGCTATCTTAGAAACAAACAATTAAAGCAAATTGTGATTTCCTTTATGTATGATAGATAAAAGAGAAGTAGAGGGGACTAACCTGGATCTTCCGCTTGGATCCTTGCTCGTTTCCTCTCTCCCTTGATAGAGCTTTCCACTCCTCTCTTACTTGTCCTGCTTTAGAGAAAACCTGTAGAGGCAAAGCAACAGAACACCATCAAAGCATCTCAATATATAATATCATAAACAATGCAGAATCAAAAATACATTGACAATACAATTACATTCACAAATAACAGGATTCACAAATACACAATTATATGGAGGAAAACTCAAATAAATTTATTAATAGTAGAAGAAAGTATTACAACTCAATTGTCTAATCCAGCATCATCCTCCCAGCATCAAAGCCCTCTTCACCTCATGAAAAGCAAGATCACCCAACAATACAATGTCTCTTCTCAAATATAAACCAATGGAACTTCCTTACAAAATAAAAAATTCCAGCCTCTAGATCTCTCAGATGAGGGATCCATTTATAGATGCCTTGCAAGGGTATGAGTCAGATCTGGGTTTTTGATTAGTGTCATTCCACTGATAGTTCTTGGTTCCACTTGGATATTTCTTTGATCTCTTACTCATCCCTGGGCGAATTCAGAGAGGCAAGTGTCATATCAGAAGTTTCTAGAAGATTCCCTGAGCATCCACTTAGCAAATTGTCTCTTCCATTTGTCATTTCTCGCTCATCACACCCTACAAAAGGCCTTTTTAGTATGCATCGCACTTCCCATGTGTAGCAGGTGAGATGCATCGCACCTTGACCATGGAGCAGTCAGTATGGTCTAGTTTTGGCTAGTTCTGAGTGGTTTTTCAAGTGGAGCTTCTGGGGAATGATGTAATCAGTTGACCATGATCCTTTATGGTATGGAAAAACACTTTTAGGGGTGAAAGAGCCCTTGGTTTATTGATATATGTGGTTGGGGTTGGAGTGCCCAAATATGTCTATAACAGTTGCCCCCTAAAGCATGAGGTCGTAAATCTTTTGATGTCGGGTGAAATACTTTATCATGAGGATCCCAGGTATTCGAACTGGAAGGTGACCTGTATAAGATACAATATAATACATCATCATCATATTATTTTCATGATCTAGTAGACGTGGGCATTCCCATGCTCAGCTTTATAAATTCATTTTCATGTACACAAGACAGATAATCGTCTGCGGTTGCAGGCTGGTGATTCTTTATGTGTAGAGTCATCATCCCTTAGCTTGGATGATCATCTATGTAGCTTTTGTGTACATTTGATGTCTTTATATTCCTGGATATATCGCAGCCCATATGGATGAAACTAGATCCACGGTCTTCAAACTCGTTCAATCTTCGCCCGATGTACAATTCGATCCATGTGAAAAGATGTCCTAAAGTCGAACATGGAAAGACATCACCTGATTACCAGCCAATGATGTAAGCTGTTAACAGGCGTGAGAGGAATCACCGATAATGATAATGACCCTCAAGCTAGTACAGTACAATTCACATGGTGTGAATATATGAGTTGATGTCGAACACCATGCAAAATCTTTCGGTAGAAGGCCATTGATGTAAACCTGTCGCCGGAAGTGAGAAACTTGCCATTGAGGCATGCAAGCTCCAAAGTACTGAAAGGGTTGTTTCTAAGTCAACTTCTTGGATAATGAGATGATGTTGACAAGAAGTAACCCGTCGTAGGAGGGCCTTAATGTATCCCACATCTACGACACAAAATGGAGCAATTGATTTTCAGGAGGTGAAAACAATCTGATGATACAAGGTTCAAGGATGGCAGTCATGAAAAATGGAGGGTGAAGGTATTGCAGTGGATGAGCCATTAACTGGATGGTAAATTCTCTAAATGACTTCTCTTGAACATATCGGCGACACTGAAATGGATTGATAGCGTTATCCCCAAAAATGGATGGTACAGAGGACCAATGGTGATATGATTGGTGAACGGAATAACCCAACCCGACTCAATCATGGTTATGGAGTGAAAGTGTCATGTTCAAGAGCAACCTACTACCAATAAAATTATTCAAGTTTTCTTCCCCTTTCCCCAGTCATTGTTGACTAGTACCTCTTTATTTTTGTCAAGCTTGAGGAGGATAACATATGCTTGTTATATAATTTTCCCTTTGGTCAAACTTGTCACAATGCTTTGGCGAGCCTAGCGACAGTGAAACTCGTTCTTGTCTAGATGGACAAGTGTTTCGCTACTATTTTAACGAGTTTAACGACAAGGATAACTCAGTCCTCTTCATATTTAGAGAGCTTGAAAAGGGATGAAAAGGAAACTCCAACAGTTCTTTTTCGTATCATAATACCTTGAGTCGAAAAAAGAGTAAAATAATACAAAAGGGATGACTTTTCCGATCGCTTTAGCGAGCCGAAAACGACAAGCGCTCGATCTTTTTGTGGGATAATCCCTCAGGTCCAATAAAGATTAAAATATAGGAGGGATGGCATTTCCAATCGCTTTAGTGAGCTGGAGAGGCCAATTTCTTGACAATATTTTCATATTTAGTAAGTCTGAAAATAGTTTAAAGTAGATTCGTTATTTCCAAACACTTTAACGAGCTAGAATTCTCAACAATCTTTTCATATTTAACGAGTCTGAAAAGGGTTTAAAGGAGACTCGGTATTTCCAAACACTTTAACAAGCTGGAATGCTCGACAATCTTTTCATATTTAACGAGTCTAAAAATGGTTTAAAGGAGACTCATTTTTTTGAGGAACGAGTGGTGTTTTGGGGTAGCAACTGGTTTTAGGTAAGCATGGAACTTCTCAAAACATGGTGGTGTGAAGAGGGTGGCTAACAGAACCACTCCTCGCAGTTGTTCCTCAAAAGGGTAAACAATCAAGTGGAAGTGTATGATCAACAAAAAGAATGGAGGTGATGGAAGAACACAACCAAGGCTCAAAAGGCTGATAGAATGGCAATCATAAAGGTTATTTACTGAGGGTGGATTCATTTTTTAATGAGCTTGAATCAGAAGAAACTATGCTCAGTGGCAGGTTTATATTTTTTAACGAGCTTGAACTTTGCGGAAACATTGCTCATACCAATTTGCATGCCCCCAACATGATGAAAAGGAGAGTCTCCTGTAACCAAATGGAAATCACTGTGGTGAAGCAGGACAACTTTGTCCAAAATAGACAAAGGTGGATGGTGTGACAGACTGCTGTGACAGACAAATCACATAATTTACAAGGAAACTTATCTTTACAACTAGGTGCATGCCCCCCAAGTTTCATTACATTCACCAAACTATTCATGGTTATCATGTGGATGGAATGAAGGTTCTTTTACGAGATCAAGTGAAAGACTCGACTGGAATTTTACAAGATCTAATCACTCACTCGACTTGGAATTTTTCTTCAGGGGTCCTTGTTTCACAATATTTGATAGACAGTCAAAACCTGAAGGATTATTAAGGTTGCTGGAATAATCTTCATTGTTATCTTGAAGATTGGAATGATGGTGATAGTCTTCCCATGGTGCCTCTTCTATCATCATTGACTGAATGATTCCTACATCTATAGAATATATACGAGACCAAGGATCAAAAGAGGTACCATACTCTAGAGACATGTCTATCCAAACACTCGATGAGTGTCGATTTGGGTTTGCCACCCAGGCCTAGAAAATTGATTGCTACACAATTCCTATGGGGCTTGGGGGTAACACCTAGCGATGATCCACACTATCAAAATGGTTAGAGTTCTTATTAATATTTTTCATGTAGAAGATATCATATGACAGGTTTCCAATGTGGCCACTTCCACCAAATTACTCAGAGGCGGGAGGGAAAAAGTACCCATTAAGGCGAGGTCCTTTAGGAGACCTACTCCGACATTTTGAATCAATTGAGAGCTTCCATGGATCATTGGAATCCTTCCAGTAGCTTGTGAACTGTTGGGGAAAAAGGTTAGTTGGTCAACTATTTTAATTCTGCCTTGGAAGGGAAATGCAATCTTTCTAAAATATGTTTACACAACAGTAACCATAGCATAAATCCAGGGCCTTCCCAGTAAGATATTGTAGTCAAGGTTTTCATCAATGACCTCAACTTCAATTTCTACTGTCTTGCCCCCCAGTTCAACTTGCAGGTTACTTAATATCCCATATGGCATGTATGTTCTTCTATCGAACACTTTTAATGTCATTGATGATTGTGACAAGGGTGGCGAGCCTAAAGTTTTCCAGCAAATCATTGACATAATACAGGTAGATGCCCCCTCATCAATGATCGTTCTATGAAGAGTTTTGTTAAGGGTCCTTACCTGTATAAGGAAAGCGAGATGGGCCGGTAACTGAGGTTCGTATCCTTTATGGTTGAAGGCCACAAGATTGGAATCCACTGGGTCAATCCCACCTATTGCTGATAACAGAGCCTGCTTTTGGGAGGGGCAATTCTGCAGTACTTCAATTGTAGACATAGCGGATGGAGACTGAGCCAGGTCTTCCACTATATTATAATTTTGTGTTGCTCAAGCATGAGGATTAAATGTCTATTTATGTACTACTCCCTTTGGTGGCTTTATAGTTAATTCAAGAATGATGGGCAGCATAACTTCTAACGAAGTTATTGTCGAACTACTAGGTTGATTTGTAGCCTTGTTATTCGAAATCTATGGATTCCCATAATCTTTATTTCTTGTCGATATCAAAGCATCATTTTGTTGTTTCGAGATGGATAACATAAGCACTTGGGATGGGGAAGCATGATCGATAGCAACCAGATTAGTTTTTGGGTTTGAAAATGGATCAGTCAATACCACCGAGGTACTTGAAGTCTTCAAAAACTTTGTGACCTCAGCTCAATGTGGACAATCTCTCGTATAATGGTCCTCATCAAATATGAAACATGGATGATTAGGTTTCTTTTGCCTAGTAGGGTTTCCAGAAGATTTCTTAGGAGTCGTATCTTTCTGTTTCTTCTTTTTGTTTTTCCCTTTTTTCTTGCCCCCTGGTTTCTTTGGTTCTTTACCCTTGTCTGATGACATGACATTAACCTCCAAGGCAAGAGGTTTGTCATTTTCCTTTTGACTAGAGACTACAAGGGCTTTACCAGATGGAGCCTTTGAAATTTGCATACATGCGGTACCAATCATGCCGTCACTGGCATGAGAGTCCCTGTTTGATTTAGGAGGGGGAGGAACGGAAAATTTTGGTCTAGGAGCATCAAGAATTTTGTCGTAGAGTGTGCCAGACTGAGTATAGATCAAGTCTAAATGTTGTGCACAAGCAATGACTTGCTCTTCAGTGACAACTCCCCCCTTTTCCACATCTTCAGTAATAGAAGGTAACAATGACTTAATAAACCACTCAACTAGAAACTGATCAGGAACATACATCTTTACCATTCAATGACGACGTTGCCACTCATGAATATGATCCGATATGTGAGTGGTTGTCATCTGTTTGAAATTGGAAAGGAGTTCTGTTCCCATTTCGTACCTTACGGGTAACTGAAAGTGGGTTAGAAAGGTAGTGGCAAGGGTGCTAATAATGTATCTAATGCTAATAACTTTGATAAGGTTGATGGGCATAACCATTATAGTATGGTTGTTGATAACCGTTCTGAAAATGTGGTTTCCCATTACCTACAAAGCCTTGTTTCTCAGGTCCTCGATAAGCTTACTGGAATTGCGGTTGTTGATATTGTACCAGCCATTATTGTTGGACCATTTTTTATTGCCCCATACTAGATGATTGACCAAGATTTGGAGTGATAGTACCCGTTTGATCCTGAGTCATTCCAGGTAAGGTAACGCTAACCTAGGGTTGTGATTGAGCCGTAGAGACAAGGGACTGTTGTATTGCAACTTGAGAGATTTGAGGTTGACATACAATAGGCAGTGCTTGTACTTGCGAGATAGTCATAATAGCAGGTGTAATGGGAATATTCGACACAGGTTGAGCTGGTTGCATTGAATATACAACTTTTGGTTGTTGAGGCAGTATTAGTATCCAACCACTGGATGTAATTCCAGTTTGACTTGAATTTTGTTGTGAACTCTCATATGGTTGTTCTCCAGGAGGGAACAATGAAAAGGCATACTGCCCCCCATATGGTGGCAATCCAGTGCTCAAAGGATAGATCGACCTTTGAAGACTGGGTTGCCCAAATTAAAACTGGTATGCAGGATCAATTTGTTGAGTTTTAACATAAGAAATGCCAGATAGGATTCCAAATGAACAAGTAGGAACAGACCATGTCGTCGAAACAGTCCATGGGTGGACTCCATCTAGTGATTGATAACTAGTTGGGGCAAATGGTTTACTAGCAAACATCGTCGGAGTGGCAGCAGGAAGTTCTGATGTGGCTATATCAGACGACATAAAACTAGATGTTTATGGTTGTTTAGACATATTTGGTCTATCCAAAAGATTTCTTAGTGATTCGACAGGAACTTGCGATGAAGGATGATTAAAAGAACTAACTTTAGTAGTAGAAGGATACAAGTGGATCCCAGTTCCAAAATGTAATGGGGTACTGGATGGAAAATCCTCTACAATCTCTTCTATGGGAATCAGTCCAGGTGGAAGAGGTAGATTTTCAGGTCCATAAAATATTTCTAGAGCCGAAGAAGGTATAGCTTCTGCAGTGACAGATACTGGAGGGGTGACACCTTCTGAATTCTGAAATTCAACTTCCATATGTTCAGGTAAGTGAATTTCAGTTTCTGGATCAACCCTATGTGTAGTTGTTTTAGGTATAGAAGTGTCTACCATTACACTAGGATCAGTTCTAATTTCCTCTTGTAACTGCGGAACTTCTTCTGTAAAGACAAATGTACCAGAAATAATCGGAGTAACTAGAGTCTCTAATGATGTTGAAACACAAGTTTCAAATAAACTAGGAGAATTCAACTCAGTTAAACGAGACTGTTTTGCCCAGAATGGTTCCGTTTCCGGAGTCAAAGATGGTTCACTCGCTAGCCTCTGTGAATGATGGGGTTTTGATTTTCTTTCTTCCATGATTGTGGATTACTTGATCAACTCAAAATTAAGGGGGAGAATGTTTTTCCGTATTAAATAAATTTTATTGACGCTTTGAAACAACTTTTCTTTTTCAATTTTTAACAGTCGAAAAAAATCTAAAGACGAATTCTGTCTCCTTTGATTTTTAGTAATCCTGAAGTGACAAGTTCTCAGATGGACCTTTTCTTTTAAGGAATCGAAAAGGAACGAAAGTGACTACTCTCGAAATCTAGACAGAGGGATCACCAAACCAATCACAAAACTGCAATATACACCTTGGTGGTAAATTAAACAGAAATTACCAAGGACTTATGTACGGTAGTCAATCTTCCTGAATGTTGTGTTCACTGCATTGCGATTCATAGGGCGGCAGACACGAACTCCTAAGGATAAAGGATATCAGCCTATTGTGGTCTCCCAATATATACTCGACGGTATGGGGAGCACAAGTCCGTACCATTACTTGTCATATCAAAGAGGAGTAATCACCCAAACTTCCATGAAAATGATAGTTACCAGGTTTTACAACGCCAGAACACATCTCTAGCCTAGACTTCTAGATGTGTTGCATTAAGTTCCAAAGCGTTTTTATGTTCATTGAGATTTATTTGAGAGTTGATCTTTTTAAAATTTTGTCTTTCAAGGTTCACCGTTTGATGTAGATGTAAAATCTCTAAATATGCAATCTAAAATGATAAAGAGACATTTGTTTTCTTTTAGCAATGAAAACCCTAGATACTAAGGGAAAAAGAGTGTGATATTTCAAAAAATAGCAAAGAGCACACACTAAATGCACTTTTCCTAAATCATCTTTTGCACACAGTCTAAATGAAAATGCAAATGCATGTATTTTTTTTTCATTTCCTTAATCTAAGAATGCCAAAAAGGAAAACTAAGTATAGATCTGAACTACTTTCTTCAAAGCGACATTTCGACAATTTCTTTTCAAAATGAAAGGAAGACTAAAATGACACTTTCGATTTTGAATGGAAAATTGCTTTCGACACTTAAATATTGACAATTCAAATCAAATACGATGACAAAAGTACAATCAACTATATAGAGGAGGAAGACTTTACGACACTCTTCTTTTTGACTCAAAATGACAGTAACGACACTTTTGCATCAAAAAACGACAGTTCGATTAAGCTACTTTTGACAAAGAAGGACTATAAATGATGAAAAATACATTAAAAAAAAAAACATTTACAAATCTTAATCAATGGAGGCTAAACAATGTAAAGGAAGGAGGCTTCAGCAATGAGATATTGATCATAACCAGCCAAACAACTGAATAGAGCTGAAAATAAGGAGAAAAACCCAATTTCAAAGAGAGAAATAGGAATACTCATTCATCGCACATGTCCTTAAGGGAAACAGGGATGCATCTCACCTACTACACACGGGAGGTGCGATGCATATAGGCTTCTAGTTACAAATGGTGCAATGGGCCAAGGAGCAAAACTGAGTTGGGCTTTTGGCCAAATTTGCAGCTGAGTTCAGGGATTTAGGCTGAGCTATTATGAACAATAAAGAACAAAGTACAGGGGTATGATCTTAGGAGGTTATTGAGCTACCACAAGGGTGTTTAGGATGCTTGTAAGTCAGATGTTCAGTTCATAAACCAACCCGGAGATTTACTGAAGCAGCATTCATCTACTTTGCAATTGCATAGCAAGAGTAGTTCGAAGGCTATCTGGCTAACTTCAAGCTTCGTTTGTAGTTTATAAAGCAAACAACAATAACAAACTAACTAACTAATAGCTCCCCAGCAGAGTTTCCATTTTGTTTCCGGGAAAACTAGTGTCTTTTCGATCTGCTAGTAGATGAGTAGCTATCTTAGAAACAAACAATCAAAGCAAATTGTGATCTCCTTTATGTATGATAGACAAGAGAGAAGCAAAGGGGACCAACCTGGATCTTCTGCTTGGCTCCTTGCTTGTTTCTTCTCTCCCTTGATAGAGCTTGCCACTCCTCTCCTACTTGTCCTGCTCTAGAGAATACCTCTAAAGGAAAAGCAACAAAACACGATCAAAGCATCTCGATCTATAATATCATAAACAATGCAGAATCAGAAATACATTGACCATACAATTTCATTCACCAATAACAAGATTCACAAATACACGATTATATGGAGGAAAACTCAAATAACTTTATTAATAGTAGAAGAGAGGATTACAACCTAGTTGTCTGATCCAACATCATCTTCCTAGCATCAAAGCCCTATTCACCTCATGAAAAGCAAGATCACCCAACAATACAATGTCTCTTCTCAAAGATAGACCAACAACACTTCCTTACAAAATACAAAATTCTAGCCTCTAGATCTCTCAGATGAGGGATCCATTTATAGATGCCTTACAAGGGTGTGATTCAGCTCTGGGTTTTTTATTAGTGTCATTCCACTAATAGTTCTTGGTTCCACTTGGATATTTCTTTGATCTCTTACTCATCCCTGGGCGAATTCACAGAGGCAAGTTTCATATGAGAAGTTTCTAGAAGATTCCTTGGGCATCCAATTAGCAAAGTGTCTTTTCCATTTGTCTATTCTCGCTCATCACACCCTACAGAAGGCATTTTCAGTATGCATCACATCTCCCATGTGTAGCAGGTGAGATGCATCACACCTTGACCATGGAGCAGTCAGTATTGTCTAGTTTTGGCTAGTTCTGAGTGGTTTTTTAGGTGGAGCTTCTGGGGAATGATGTAATCAGTTGACCATGATCCTTTAGGTTATGAAACAACACTTTTATGGGTGAAAGAGCCCTTGGTTTATTGACATATGTGATTGGGGTTGAAGTGCCCAAATATATCTATAACAATGTGTCACCTGAATTCGGCCCATTAGGCCACCCAAAAATGGTGAATCTACCTGCCACATGTCCCTATACTACTACATCATGTTGACGTCATCAACCACTGTCATCTCCTGAGAGCCAATCAAATGTTGCCATGTGTCTTGTCAATGAGGAGAGAGAAACGGTCCATGGATCTTTGGTTTTGTGAGAAATTTCTTTGTTAAAGCCATTTATCAAAAAACATCGTGTTCAAGAAACCAGCCTCAACACCACTCTATTGTGGTTTGTGGTATTAGGGGGAGTGGCACTGAAGTGGTTCTTTTTCGTTGATCTACGGGATCAGTGGTTTGGGAAACCACTTCTTATGACCTCCAAGCCTGGAAATACTGCCACAATAAGGATGTCGGAATGTCACCACATGGACCGATGCTTACCTTCTGGTGCTTCCATTTTTTCCCCCTTTGTAATCCCCTAGGATGATCCTTGCGAGATGATGTGTAGTGCGGGGTTTGCCCAAAGCCCTTCATGTTCTCGTATAGGTTTCCATTCTACTAAAGTTTCATCTAGGCCAACTCTCCTTTACACAATTCTTTGATATCCTCTAGGCTAGCCCTCAGCAGGCTGAGTTTTTGGTGTGGGGACCTCTTGCTCAAATCCTTATTGCTTCGTGCTTTCCTCAGTGGCCCAACTACTTATATCCCGATGATTAGCCTTGTGCACCCTTTGCAAACTATCAGGATACATCCATTAGGGTAACTCCACTAGGTGGGCTCCACCTAAGCCAATCAAAAAGGATTTCATTGCTCTAGTGTCAGTCCGCGTCTATCAGGCACTTCCTTTAGTGGCTTTGTTAGCAGTTCTACCAACTCTAGCCACTACCAAACTTGGTCACCACTTTGACCCAAGGCCACATTTAACTCTGCCATTTTACTTTGGTGCTCCTAAACTTTGAATAGAAATAAGTTGTCAACTAGGAGGCCATTTGCAAACTTCCACATATCATTGGAAATCTATTTTCGAGCACTATCAAACCACACCACTTCTAAGATCATCTGAGTTCATCTCCAGAGGCATAATTTCCTTCAATTTCTGGAACACCCATCCATACTTATCATATTATGGCTTCTCCAACAAGTCTACTATCGTGATGATTCTCTACAAAATACTGCAACAACCATGGGACTCCCCCTCAGCTTATGCCAACATTTGTTTCCACCAACCTCAATGCTAATCTAGTTGACATCAATGCCAACACACTTGTAGAATTGAGGCTTCTGTGATTAGTCATATTTATAAGAAGAGCTTCAGCGTAAATCACATGAAAAAGACATTTGCCGACGCGTTTCGAACCAACAAGTGTGGTTCATCGTCAGGACAAGTTGAAATGCCAACACACTTGCCAATTGTCATGAAATGCCAACTATCCAACATATCTTTCCCATGCCTATTGACACTAATGCCAACACACTCTCCACTAACCATCCAGGTAATGCTAATTGTCCAACAATCTCCCCCTTTGGCATTGATGGTAACATCTCATCACTTCTCCACATTGATGGTAAATCCTTGTGCTTCTTCCACACTTCTCTTTGCATGAGCCACCAATGGATTTCTCTCCTCTATATGGGCCATCACAATTCTCCAATAAGCTTCTCCCCCCCCTTTGAAATCAATGGAAAAGGGCTACAAGCTTCTTTTTATCCCCCGTGCAATTATTGATTGTCAATGAAAAAGCGTATGGTTGTTGGTGTGCATTTTGCTTTGCAGACCTCTATTCAAGGGTTGATAGTTGTTGTTTATCTATAAACTGGACATATGTGATATGCTCCCCCTTAACATATACTACCTCCCTTTATATTAATCCTCCTATTATAAATGGCTTAGGCTCTTGGCTGAATACTCTCTCTACCAATGCATCTTTTGTATCAATCAAACATAAACTGATACCAAATAAAATTTCTCATGGTATTGTTGTTGTATGCAAAAACCAACCATTAGTGATGCATTGAGATTTCTCTTCACTATTGTTGCTACTACTTAGACTGTGCTCACTTCTCTTGAGCATCCCCAATCAACCGACTCTTCTCCCCCTAAGATCATACTCCTACAAACAGGGATTTTTTCTTAACAAATACCCATTACACCAAGAAATTGATACACATTGGATATTGTACTAGGAAAAGTTCTAAGTTTCCTTCTCAAAAAGAGATGTCCAATCACACAAAAGGCTACTCCATCTGAACTCAAGACTGCCAATTGACATAATGATACCAGTTGAAAGCTAAGGTACATGTAAATCTTATATCAATTGTGTTTCATGAACACAAGGCTACTGGGCATAATCAAACTAATAATATTAAATGAAATAAGGGTATTTCAACCAATATGCAAACCTTTCATTTCCTATGCAATATTTCTTCTTGAGGCTGAAAATGGTTGCCTGATACCGGTACCAAAGAAACTCCCCCTAAGAAACTTCTCTCTAATCTCCTGCATATTCTTCCTTGATTCTGTGTGGGGACAAATCTTGTGGACCTTAATTAACTTTGGGCCTCTTTGTCATTCCACACTTCTACTGCAACACCTCTTCTTCCATAACCTAGAATATTGTTGTTGATTCCCTTTGACGCCATGTTGGTTGTATTCTCCTCTCTCTTGCAATGTTGGTACTGTTAGAGTCCTATAGTGATAGGATTCATAAGTTTGAATTGGGTGAGTTTAGCTCTTGTAATATTGTACATACCTTTACTTTCTGCAAACGTTTTCCATATTAAAATTAAAAAATGTAAAGAGGGTATGTCCTAAGAGAGATATCAAAGGACAAGAAAAATAAGAAAAGATCAAAAAATACAAAAAATGAAAAAACGTGAACCCCAAACAAAAAAGAGATCATGGAAGTGTACAAGTCCAAGTGCCACTACTTTTTACTTTACTATCTTAAATAATGGTTGTGTGCTGCTTGTCATACATGCCACAACCCATGATAGTCAAACTACTTAATATTGACTATTTCATGCTTTGAATTTCATGTTTATAGTTAGAGAATAAAAATCTGACCAAACAATTTAATCTTGGCAAATCATTAGATAGCTAGAGAAATAAAAAAAATCTCATCAATTTAATCTGAGCCCTTGGAAGATATAAGGTTAGAAGTAGATAGTTTGTTTCATAAAAGAATAAAGGAGAGAAAAGGGTTTGCTATCTTAAGTTCACCCACCAAAGAGAAGAAAAAATGTTAGGGTAGGTAAAGGGTAACTAAAGAAAGGTTGCGGAAATACCATTTATTTGGAGCATAAGCACTACTATCATGCTTAACTATGTGTTTCAAGAGTGCAAGGGCAGTTATCAATGAAACAAGCATGCTCATAAGCTGATTTTCCTAACTCTCCCTTCATTTTATTTCACCCCCACTATATACTCACTAATTTCCCTTTTACCCATTCATGGCTTATGAAAATCCCTTCCCCCTCATTTTTACTCCTACCCCTTAGTTTCACACATCTCCTTAGTCAATTACTCCTAAAATCCATTCCCCTAAGTGTGAAATGCCTTTCCCCCCTTTTAAAATCTTTTTTTGACTTCAATAATTACCCAAAACCCTTTATCCTAACTCTAAAAACCCCCCGCCTCACTAACTCCACCACTTAACCATTTTCCCAACCAAACTTGAGTTTAACCCGCCACCCTGGTGAAGTAAACTAACCCCGCTACCCCTAAAACACAAAAAAATTAATTAATCCACAACTAAACATGGGTTAATTACTCTAAACCATAATTAAAACCCATGGGTCCCGCTAACCTCTGCCCCATCGGCTGACCACGCAACTTCCCTAGGCGATGATCATCTGATCATCCACCCCCAAATCCAATGGCCATTGCCCATATCGTGCTCCCCTAATGTCAGGCCTTTAACGGCCCTAGAGCATGCGATATGGGCAGTTTTTCTCGGGGCCCATTTTCATACATGTCGGCCTATGGCATAGATCATGTTCCCCCAGCAAAATACTACCCAACCCCCATAAGTAGTGCGACAACCTCTAAAACCACCTCCCCACCAAATTGAAAACTAGTACTGTTCATAAAACATTTTTCCCCACCATTTTTCCAACCATTTGTGGTCAAAAGCCTTCTAACCCCCATTTTCACCCTTTTCACTCAAATCGCACTGTTGAACCTCTGAAGCACCTGTGCCTTCTGAACTCATGCGACCAATTGTCAACCATCAGAGCCTTCTAATGCCACCACTACACACCATTCTAGCTGCTGAAGCCCTCTGCAAACCCCAATTGAAAACCAGTTGCAGCCCCGACCGAAAATTCCAGGTATTTGAACAAGAACTAAGAATTACCCTCTCTTTAAAGAAAGAACATTAAATTCTTAGAATAACTGAAATAATTTTATTAATTTCGATTTAATTGAGAGTCTCCCATTCCCAAAGTACCATAAACCTAACCTACAAATTTCTCATACCCTACCCTCGTTATTCAATTACTCAAATTTCACACCCAAATCCATATAAAGCCCAATTCAACACATTTTATCACAGAAATGACTGCCCCAACTTCTCTGGATGTCAGACCAGTAACGACCCCTCATTTAGATATTGACCATTTGGCCCTGGCAGACAGGGATTTTCAAATCAAAGACACAGTCACCCAAGACAACCTTTTGAGAATCCATTGTTGGGCCAAGGATAGGTTCCTAAACCATGTTGATGACATAAACCTTTGGGAATCAAGTTTTCCCAAGTATAAATTTTCAGAAGCCCATCCATTCCCAGACATTATACATTTCTTCCATGCATGTTACATCTCTAGCTAAAGGGTTATAATTGCCCCAAACTAGGACTTCTTGTTTTCAATTACTCCTTAGTCTATTAACCAGATGTTTCAAATCTAGCCCAGCCACAATTTGACTCCTTTTTCCAGTGCAAACCTATTGGACCTATACACCACATTGGACCCAGTTAAAATCAAACAAATATTTCAAAATTTCATCATTAAGGAGTGCTATACTCCTAAAGGCATTCCACCCTATGTTTTTGCTATCTTTTCAAAGACTGGCATGAGAATAATCACCATTATCTCAAGCATCCTAGGATTCACATTAGACGAGTTTTTGGATGAGATAATCATGGCCTTCTTGTCCATTTTCACTCCAGGCTAGCCTCCTACCATAATGTATGATTATGCCAAGTTCATTGCAGGCAACATGCATGAACAGTTGACTAGATTGCCCATTGAGAGAGTCTTCAAATACTCTTCAATGTTGTTTCATATGTTCCTGTATTATCAAACATACAAGTTCCCAATGAAGATTCAGAAAATAGATACCAGGGGAAAGGAAAGGTCAATCATCTACTGGACACCCTTGTTCCAAAGGTATAACACAACATTCACATACAAATACTTCATACATTGTTTTGTGCACCCTTTCATGAACATGCTGACTTCTAGCACTTAACCTAGAATCAGTATTGAGATCAAGAGAGTATTGCAACTAGCAAAGAATAGCAGAGTAGGAAAATGGTACCTCTACTAGAATCATACTGAAATTAGGATCTATGGTTGTGAGTTACCCCCTACAAATTGCCTAAGTATCTCCCAATGAGAATATTTTCCCTGGAATACTTCAGGAAAATGATAGGTGCAAATAAGGTCAACTTCCTAGCTGCTAGGAAGAAGACACAATTTAAGATGAAAAACCAAATGGGCCCTTTCATCTGTAGCAAGGGTGAGGTTGGCCCTGAAGCTAATAAGATACTCCAGCAATTCGAATTCAAGAATAGTTTCATTTGGAATTATGACCCTCATGGGGTTATAAATAATCTCTGACAAAACGTCAAGCTGGGACCTTACATCCACAACCCAAGATCTGACATAGAACAGTATGCTAAACAGTCAGAATGGGTAGAGAACACATTGATAGATATGGACAACACAATGGTGGATGTGAAGAACACCATGATTGACTTGGAGAAACAATTTGACCAAAGCTCTTTGTTGCAGGTCTCGGGGTTGGAAGAGCCAATGAATATACCTCTCATCATTCAGACTCCTATCAATGAGGAGAAGAATCCCAAAAGAATTAGAGAGGAAGCATCAAGCTCTACTATGGACACCACTGATCAGTAGTTCCTACTAAGCAAAAGGCCCAAATTGACTCATGTGTCTGAACAGGAGAAAAACATTGCATAAGCATAAATGATTGATACTGATGAAATGGGGCAAAGGAGTAGACAAACAACTGAGACTGTTGCATCAGAAAAATTACAACAACCCTCTTCTTCAAACACCCAGATTATACAAAGACGAAAGAGTGTGGAGGTCTCTTCCTTTGTTAGGCTAGCTGACAAGGAAGCAGATATCAAGGAAAGATTCAAGGAGATTAAAATGAGGAATGAAAAGCTCAAGGCAGACATGTATGCCAAGTACATGCAGATGACACCACCAAATCAAGATAGATTGATGTCAGCTTTTGACATCAAAGAAGGAAAGATGCAGGTGTATTTCCTACAACCTACTGTACAGTAGCCTAAAACCACAAAAGACTACAATAAGACCAACTTTGAGGTCTTATCCAGGGATGTGCATCCCATAGATCAAATATAATTTCACAAGCAGGCTGGAGAGATGATCTACTCCACCCTCACAACAAAAGAAATGGCAGCATTCAAGCTCAAGGACTCATTAGATAATGTGACGGCCCTGTACAAACTAGAAAAATCCTCTTCCAGTGCCAAAGACACAAGGATCAAATCCTTAAAATACCTGATCATTGAGTTGGGCCATGACCCAAAGGACATCAAGGCTGATGAACAGTCAATTAAGAAGAAAAATGAAGACATTGCAGCCCTTAAGAAACAGCTCAAGTTGCCTCAGTCATAGCACCCTCAAACAAAAGAAGTCCTAGAAAGCCAAACAAATCATGAAGAGATGATGGACTTGGTGTTACAACTCAACGACAGCTAAAACAAGCTTGTCTAGATAGTGCTCCTGCAACTATCATTCCTACAGTGACCATAACTATGCCTTCCACATTAGTAGCAGCATTAGCTCCCACTAGTCCAATGGCCACTATTGCCAGCAGCAACGACATCAACAGCAACAGGTACCACAATTGATGAAGCAAACAGGATGGTCAAGGCAATGGAAGAAATCTCCATTCAGACAAGTGAAATAAACAAGTTAAAAGAGAAAATTACCAGCCTGACACAGGTTGTAGGTTAACCCAGATCATGCATAAGGAAGAACAACATAAGGCTACCAGAATGAATGAGAGAGTGAAAAACTTGGAGAAAGAGTTAACACTGGATGAGCCTTTGTGAAAGGCCAAGCAATTATTATGGGCCAATATCATTGACTTTTTCAATGGTATTTCCATCTATCCAGGTCATTTTTAAGGACATAGACTTATCAAATAGGCTACAGAAGCCATCCAAAATGTCAAACAAGAGCTTGGAGAAATGCCAAAGGAAGCAGTAAGAATTATTCAATTCCTCAACTCCAAGAACAAATATGAGCTACAAGAACTTGACATACCTAACAGGACAGGTACCATTTTGGAAGTTAAGAGGGTCCTATCCAAGAGAAATTTAATGTTAAATTTAGAATATAAGTGTCAAACCATGCAACTAGTCGTTGACAGGTTTATGACGAAGTTTGAGCTTTTGAGAGAAAATGGACTACCTAGTCCCTTAGTCCTAAATGATAAATTGATGACACAGGAGGACTACAACAAGAAAATTAGAGAAGTGGCCAGAGAACAAGAAAATACATCATCAATGAGTGGTGTACCAACTGGCAGAGTATTATACCATACTTTTGAAAATCTATTTTACCTCCAGCATGAGGTGAAACACTTATTTATTAATAAGCCTACTTTTTCCAAATATACAGAGGCTGATGAAATATATAGGAAAATGCTCAACATCCAGTTACTAGATCAAGGAACATGGCAAAAAATGAATGATTTACTATAGTAAAACACAGTGAATTATAAGTGTATAGTAAAAAGTAAGTGAGCATGGTAAAAGGATGAAGACAGGTCAGCACAGTCAAAGTGTATCAAGTGAAAGAGCATCAAATCAAAGATAAAAGCCAAACATCCTGCCAGCATAAAGGGCTAAAAATAAAAGAATAACAGCTAGCAGAACCAAAATAACAAGGAAAACATGAAGCAGTTCAATAGTTGCCTCTATCTTCTTGCAAGAAGATATTTTCCTTTCCTAGGTTAATTCTCAAATTAGTTTGAGATATTTTGTAATAAACTTTTTTTTGTATAAATACTTCAAAATTAGAAGTATTAGAGCAGATTATTTTACATTTGTAGAGTTATTGTGATCTTGAGCCTAAGGGTGATTATACTATTTTCAAGCCAACAGGCTCGAGCAAGTAATAAAAGCATTTCACTACAGGATTCATGAGATAAGCCATTTGCAATGAAGTAATTTCTTTGTGTTATTGTGTTACCTTTATTTTGTGTTTTCATAATCTTAAATGTGTTATAAAATCTAAATGAACTACACTCTGTTTTGCACAGTAATTTATTTACGTGTTTTCTTTTGATACGTGGATCTGAGAATCCTTTATTGCTCTCCCATCCCAGTTGAATTCTTTCATTCCTTCCAAAGTTCTTCCTAGGGAACCCTTAATTGCTCCCTGGATCTAATTTGAAGCCATTCACCATTCAACCTCTGAGATCTGCAGCAACTTATCTACCTTGCCTTGTAGACATTATTTTTAGAACTGAATCCAGTCTTGTTTGTCAGACATCCGACTCCATAGCCCAATGGTATAAGCCAATCCTTTGTCCATCTAAGTAAAGTGAGCCCACCACCAAATTTTTAAAACAAAACCCAAGTGCAAGCAATAACTAGCCTAAAATAATCTTAACTAAAACAAATTTAAATTATAAAGAGAGAGCCCTCTCTAAGCATCAGGAAGGCTAGGTCCTAATATCCAAAAGTGGTTTTTGGTTACCTTTTGTTTTTCTTTCTTCTTACTTCAAAAGAATTATCAGAGTGATAACAGGTACATTTGTAATAAATAAATTCATTATCATAATTAGCATAGGGACTCGATCATACCTCTAACCATTCAGATTCACCTCTATGTCTATCCTTCTGGTTGCTTTCATTTCACTCATTCGGTCTCGCTTTGAGGCCATCTTCTTCTTTCAATGAAGATAAATAAAGGATCTAATACCATAGAGTATATCTTCCGCTTTCTTCTTCCAGGCCTTCAATGGTCAATTCCTGATAGGAGAATTTCCTTCTAATTTCCTTTTCAACATAATTTGGTTCTCATCTTAGCTACACAGGTTTAAAATGCACTTCTCCTTGGATTTCTCTTTCTTCACCCTGGTCTTCTTTTCATTTCTTTTCCTTTTTGTCGTCAAAGAAGGATTAATTAGGTTTTTGCTCCCTTTTGTCCTCATCCTCACTAGCTGAGCTGCCCCATTTGTTTGCACACTCTGAGAAGTGAGCTTTGTTCTATTATATTTGCAGTGTGTTTCCTTATGCCTAGAGTTTCCATAGTTGTAGCATTCAATGTGGCTTAAGAATGGGGTAGAGGAATTACCATATATGCCAACATTCTTGTTAAGGCCTCTACTACTCCAAACATTCCTTCTTCTGGCCACTTTATACATTCTTGGGTTGCTACTACACAACACATCTCATTTTCTTGCATGCCAACTATAGTCTATGGTCTTATGCCCAAATTTGTTGCAAAAAAAACAATAACTATGAAAATTATTTTGATAATGGAAGATACCTTTTCTTTGAAGGATTTGTCCTTGAGAGGAATAGACTTTTATTGGTTCTTCATGTGCCCTTCGTGGTTGCTGGAGTTGCTACTTCGAGAAATCCTATATTGTTGTTGTTTCCTCCTATGGCTATAATTCATTCCTCTTTTATGAATTTTCTCAACACATTGTTGCCTCTTCTTCTATCGTTGTTGCTTCTGCTTTCCAACAACTTCTTTTCCTTTGTTTTCATTGGAACCTCCAACTTCCCTTACTTGGATAGCTGACCATTAAACATTTGCCTTCTTGGAGCTTGGTTCTTCTTTGGAACCCAAACCATCCTTGATGAGAGGGAATATTTTCTTAGCAATCATCTCATCCAAGGCTTTCCTTCTCTCCCCAATCTTTTGATGTTGAGACAATTCTTTATTTCTCTTTTCTAGATCATGTCTCAATGAGACTACTTAAGCTTGTAGTCTCTCACGGTGAGCTTCTCTTTCATCTCACTGAATGGTTAACCTCCCATTCATTCTACTAGCCTCTTCTTCTCGAGCATTCATATCAACTATTGTTTTTCTCAACTTATCATTCTCAAGCTCATACTCGTGCAACTGCTCCTTTCGTTTGAGATTTGATTTTGATAGCTCCTTGATCTCTTTTAGAGAAGATATCAACTTCTTCCTAAAATAGATCCTTTTCTTTGCTATCAGAGGTTTTAGTTGAGCCATCATAGATATCTAAATCCATCTTTGTGTCCTTGGAATCTTCCATGGAATCTTCTTCATAAGATACTGCTTTTTCTATTGCCACTAAAGTGGGTATATCTTCATTACTACTACTAGCATGACTATCTATATCTTCAAGTGATTCACATGAACATCTAGATAATGAATGACCTATTTTTATACATTTATCACAAAGAACTAGCTTACCTTCTGAGCAACATGGCCTCTCATCCAGGTCTTCTTCTTCACCATCCTCTCTAGAGTGATCAGCAACAGTTTGTGCATTAAGAGGAAGATATTCAATCTTATCAAAATATATTTTATGGGATGCTTTCTTTGACCTCCTCCTTAACTTCTTCTCATTAGTAGCATCCTTCATAGATTTGAGTTCACTGCTTGAGAAAAAAGGTTCATCAACGTCCTCTGTTGTTGCATGGTTTTCTACTCCATATAGACAATACAATTTGTTCAACATTTCCTTTATTTTCTCATAATGCCTCACTTTATCAATATATGGATTTTATATACCTTTCATGATAATACTCTTGGATTCCACACTAAACTCATTGTTCTCTCCATATTCTACAGAGAACCAAATATCTTCATTGATTACCATCAAATAGGCTCCAATTCTAATCCTCCAGAGCTCATAGTTTGATCCATTCAAGAATGGAACTCCCTCTGGTGTTAGCCAAACTTGATTAGCCATTGCTTCCCTTTGATCTACCTTTGAGTGATTAAGTTGTTCCTCGAGGAACCTTGCTCTAAATACCAATTGCTGGAAACAATGTTAATAGTGACGGGGGTGGAGGGGAGGGGGGGGGGGGGTGAATCAGTATTAAGGCTAATTCAAACTTTTTTGCCAATTTATATTCAACATTTAAACTTGGAATCCATTCATGTGAGTAATCAACAGTATATCATGTACAAAAACATAAATCATCACATGAACACAAGAACCATGAGAAGCATACACATTGGACACGAAGGTTTAATGTGGAAACTCTTCTAGGAGAAAAACCACCAAAAATTGTTTTGTTATTGATGTAAAAATAAGACCACCTACTCTATTACATAAATTTGTTTGTGAGCCACCACTCATAGGAAGCATCAACTCCCTTTGATTATTTTTTATAACCCATTAGGAAGAAGAACCAACTCCCTCCTTTTGTAGACACCTTATCATCTTACTAGAAGCACCATGTGAAGCACCAACTTCACATATTTGTTGCAAGCACCAATTTGCATTTCCTTGGATTTATGCAAGCACAAACTTATAAGAGACACAAACTCCAAGATTTCTTCAGACACCCACTAAAATGGAAGCACCAACTCCCTGTATGTAGGCTCCAACTGACACTCAATAAGGAACCGATGTTCTTTGTAGATGGAAACTACTCTGCCTAATATCAACTATGTTCTCCTCAATATCATTTCCTCTACTCATCCCACACTGTACTTTGTTCTCTCCTCATTTTGTAACAACACATTGTACTCATTCCTCTACCCTCAAAAACTTACACTCAGCTCTCAGCCTTCTTCCTCTGCTCAGGAACTTTCAGCCTCTTTCCTTTGCATTAGCACCCTTGGCCTCTTCTTTGTAGCACAGGCTCACTCAAACTCTTCTTTGTAGCACAGGCTCACTTAGCCTCTTCTCAGTAGCCCTCACATAGATCTTTCTACTCTCGAACCTCTCCTCAGCAGTGCACTCACACACAAATCTCTCTACATTGCTCACTCAACAATGCTTCTTTCCCCCCAATTGTTCAATTGAAATCCTGAGTTTTTTTCCTCTATTACACACTTGTTGATGGTGTCTCTTTTATCCTCCATACTTCCCAAGTGTACTCAATGCATGTCTTCCCATATTGCAGTCACTTCTATTCTCATACATGGCAGCTGAGTTAATTCAAGGAATCGGCACCTAAGTTTTCTTCCATACTCAGAATTAAATCTTAGTCAAACTATATACTCAAGGAGTTCTTCCATTAAACTTTGCATGCACACATGGCATGTCTCTCCATACTAATTTTTATTCTCATTTAATTCTTCCTTGGGTGAGGGACACTTAGGGATGGCTAATTGTTTTTTCGTCAAGCTCAATTCATTTTCTCCAACATGTTGTGGTCCTTGGTACCTTGAACTGGATCTCTCAGCAATTGCATTAACTCAAAATCTCAAGTCACAGTTGTCGACCCATTAAATGCTCGTTAACCAACCTGTAGAGGGCTTCCAAATATGGCACAAGTGACAAACTTGGTTGAAGGTGCCAAAACACCGCCAGATATAATTTTGTGACCCTTATTAATTATAGCCCCTCTCATGTTGGAACTTATCCTCTTTCCTACTCCTCTTGGCGCCCCTCTTTTGTATTTGGCCTGAAGGCCCATGGTCATGATAACACGCGAAATTGTTGCAAAACTGAGACCTATGCACATTTTTAGTTATAGCCCCAATGGCTTATTTTCTTCGTTAACTTATTCACACCCTTGGTCTCATTTTTTGCACGTAACCCTGTTCCAACACTTAGCCCATAGTTCTCTAACCCGACGGTATCATTCATGCCTCCTTTGTAAACCTTTCGGCTCCTCTTATCGAGATGATGGGTCTTGTGGGGTCCCCCTTCTCTTTTCTCATATGTCATTGCTTGTTTGTTGGCTTGTTGATGTGTCCGAATGTTATACTCCTAACCAAAAAATTTTGCACCTATTTATCAACATCGAGGTGAGGATTGTGGGCTTATGCGTCCCATGGGGTCTACCGAACATATTTTCCATTCGCCCGTGCTCTAACATGGTCATGTCTGCCTAACATTCAATCAGCTTGATGTTTCCTCTGTGCACACTGCTCAAACCTTTTGGGCCCTAACCTATGAGATGACGTCACCAGTGCCATTTGGAGCCTCCAGAGTAGTGCCACATGTCACCCAGATTTGTTCCATTAAGACACCCAAAAATGTTGAATTTTCCTGCCATGTTTCCCCTACACTACTGCATCATGTTGATGTCATCAACCACCATCATCTCCTAAGAGTCAATCAAATGCTTCCATGTGTCCTGTCAGATAGGAGAGAGAAAGGGTCCCCGAAACCTTGGTTTTGTGAGAAATTTCTTTGTTAAATTAATTTATCAAAAACCATTGGGTTCAAGAAACTAGCCTCAACACCACTCCATTTCGCTTTGTGTTATTAGAGAGAGTGTTCCTGAAGTGATTCTCTATCGTTGATCTATGCGATCAGTGGTTTGGGAAACCACTTCCTGTGACCTCCAAAGCTAACACGATTCCCATATTAAGGATGTCAGAATGATGCCACATGGCTCGATGCCTATCTCCCGATGCTTCCATTTTGTCCCCCTTTTTAATCCTCCAAGATGAGCCTTACAGGATGATGTGTAGTGTGGCGTCCACCTGGATCCCTTCCTATTCACCTATTGGTTGTTGCTCTACTTAACTTTCCTACGGGCCAACTTTCCTTTGCACAATGATTTGATATCCTCTAGTTTAGCCCTCAGTGGGCTAAGTTTTTGGACTGGGGACCTCCCAGTCAAATCCATATTGGTCCATGATTTCCTCTATGGCCCGACAGCTTATGTCTTGGCGCTTAACCATGTGTGCCTTTTGAAAACTGTCGGGGTAACTCCATCGGGTGGGCTCCATTTGGCCAATAAAAAAGGATTCTTTTGCTTTGTTGTCAGCCCACACCTACCTGATGCTTCCTTTAGCAACTCCTTTAGTTGTTTTTCCAAATTTGGCCACTACCAAACTTGGTCACCACTTTGACCCAAGGCCACATTTAACTTTGTCATCTTACTTTGGGGCACCTCAACTTTAACTGGAAATAAGTTGTGATCCAAGAGGCCATTTGTGAACTTCCACATATCATTGGAAAGCTCTTTCTGAGCACTATCCAACTATGCAACTTCCAAGAGCATCAAAGCTAACCTCTAGTGATAGAATTACCTTCAAATTCCGAGACTCCCATCCATAGATATCATATTCTGGCATCTCCAACAAGCCTACGACTATGATAATTCTCTACAAAATACTGCAACAACCATGGTACTCCCCCTGGGCTTATGCCAATATCTCATGCCACCAACCTCAATGCTAATCTAGTTGACATCAATTCCAACACACTTGCCAATTGTCAGATAATGCAGTTGTCCAACATATATGTCCCATGTTTGTTGACATCAATTCCAACACACTCACTACCACTAGCCATCCGGGCAATTCCAACTGTTCAACAATTGAAGGATACACCCCTGGAAACCTTGACGAGATGAATTGATTGGGGTGATACCCCTGTCACAAGAAATGTGATGTTATAGGGGAGGTGTTGAAAAAATGAAGTTTCATTGGCTAGCTGAGACAATTCGAGAGCACCCAAGAGAATACAAGTCAAGGGTATATCAAGATGAAACAAACGAATTAAAAGTTAAAAATGAGATGGGAAATCTGAAATTTGGCTAGAAAAAAATTTAGTTTCAACTAGAAAAAAATTTGCTTCAGCTGGAATGAAATTTGGCATCGGATAAGAGAGAACAAATGAAACGGGTCATATATATGCATAAGTCATACAATGGACATAGGAGAATTGAAATCACATACAAGATCTCATTTGGAGTAGAATGAAGTGTGAGGTGATGGGGAGCCAAGAGACATAGCTTAATCTTATGATAATGTAGGGCCTAAGGGAAAAGATGAGCCAAACCAGATTGGACCAACTGAAGGGTGAGATGACATGTCTTAGAGGAGGGATGGCCCATGGTGGGTAATAGGGTGGCCTTGTGAGGTCAACAAGTTTGGAACATGTTTTCTTTGTATATTTTGTGGATCATGGCTTGAGGATTAGTTGGATCAAGCCATTGTCTCAACAAAAATATTGTACTTATACATTTTAATAAAGGGAGAGGGTCGAAGGGACATTTCCATTGAAATTGTGCATGTGTATGACAATGTTAATATGTTGCATAGAATATTTAAGGTTTATGTTAATGGAAGATGATGAGAAAATTTATTACTGCTCTATGTTTGATGGAATTATACACATTAATAATAATATGCTGTGAGGCATAGTTTTGGTGAAGTAACATTGTGTTACACTAGGCAACTGTGAAACACATTAGTACCACATGCTCGAGGGATCGTGGTGCACCCAAGAGGTGCCTTGTGATAGTAGGAGGCATTGGGATCATGAAATATGGTTTCAAAGAAAATTGACAATGGTTTGGAGCTCTTCAACACATTGTCCATGACATGACAGGTGGTATTAGAGCTACCACTCAATGGAAGTGAAGCACTTCAGCAGTGCAGCCAAGAT
This sequence comes from Pinus taeda, assembly GCA_000404065.3. Lineage (NCBI taxonomy): Eukaryota > Viridiplantae > Streptophyta > Pinopsida > Pinales > Pinaceae > Pinus > Pinus taeda. Next base: position 36,000 of record APFE030044015.1, on the reverse strand, counting down.
GGAGATGTGTAAGTTAAGAGGTATGTATGTTTTTGGTGCTTCATGTTTATTTGAAGATTATACTAAGAGGATAGGTGTCTTGGGGAAATAAAACGACAATTGGAGGCACAAGTTATGCTTTGTGAACATGGAAATTGGCAAGAAGGCAATACCTACACTTTATGACACAAGTGCCTCACACAATTTCTTGAGGGAAAGGTTGGCAAATTAGTTTGGTTTGAAAGTAACCATGAGTAGGACAATGATGAAAGAAGTCAACTCTAAGGCTATGAGAGTGACATGGTTGGTAGTAGATATGTCGTTTGATATTGATGGATGGAAAGAACTTTCGGATTTCATCGTGATCTTGATGGCATATTTTGAGGTGATATTACTTAGGATTTATGTTGCACTTAGTGTTGTCATTGATGCCAAAGGGGATGTATGAGACAATAGTAGCAGTACCATCTTTGATGATCCAAACATCAAGACTCTTTATGAAGTGATATATGATTGGATCTTTCACAAGGTCCCATCACATGAAGATATGGGCACTTGAAGTTATTTGAGTTTATGATGAAGACATGTTGCTTAAATTATCTTAAAAATAGCATGGTTGTGTGGAAATTGTCGGTACCTTTCCAATAGTATATCCTTCTCTGACAAACTCCTCACAAAATATAAGTTTTGGCTAGTTGAAAATCAACATTAGGTTGGTCAAATTGAAAGGGAAAAATATAGGGCCAAACCTAAATTATTAAAGGGTTAAATAGTGGGCAACTTCGGAGTGAATCCACTATTGACAAAGTAGATCAACACCCTTGGGCATGTAAATATGCGCACTTTTTAATGTCATTAAAAAGTGTGCATGTTATAGATAAATCAATAGCACCTTCAATAAGTCAATGACCAGATGAAGTTGAAGTTGCATGATTTTTAATGCCTCTATTAAGACCAATCAAATGTCGACACATGGTAGTGTTTTATTGAATGAGGATGTGGATCTTGTTGATGTCAGAGTGATAATGTGGCATGACTAATGTCCACCATTGATCTGAACTGAAATAGGAATGCTACAACTTACAAATATAATCATAAACACAGAGATGCAAAAGAAAAACACTTCATTTCATTAATAGAAAAATACTGAACTATGCTTACAAACAGAATGGAAAGAAGATAGCTTGGGTGATAGTAGGTTATCTCTATGAAGAGGTGTGGCTACTACATGCCTCTGAACTGAGTTACAACGAGGCTCAATGGCCTTTTTATTACTAAACAGTAAGAGAAAACATTAAACAACTGACACCCTAACCTGACGAGATGTAACACCAAGAGTTTATGGGCCCCGTTAGGGTTAGTTGGGCAACCAACTTCTCGAGGTCGTAACTTGATCATATTATCTCCATTTGACATGTATGATGCCCCACTATAAAGATCTCTCTGAGGACTACAACTTCAATTGGTAGAGTAATTTTGCCACAAAAACGTTGTTTAGGGCCTCAAAACGACTCCGGAAGTTCAAGACCTGAAAAACTGCCAAAAATAGTAAACTACACTGCAATTAAGGAAACTGAAAAACTGAAAGAAACAATGGTAAGGGTCCAAGAGGAATAGGCGGGTGGGCACCAATATCCACCCGGATCATTCCTCCCCCCTTAGGAAGCAATGGTCCCCATTGCGTTGAGTTCCTCCATTAGATGAGGAAACTTCTGTTGAACTTGGCCCCTAGTGAGCCATTTGCCTTGGTGAAGGAGTTGGTCTACTTTGAAAACTCGATATAGTTGTATCCTCTATTGCTAAGTGTTCTTGATCTATGTGTCCATGATCTGATCAATTGTGGCTTTTTCCATGCAGTTCAGGTTGAGCTTTGTTGGTGTGAACTATTCTGCAATGTCAAATATGTCCAACAATGGTGGAAAGTATAGCTAAAGGTGATCTACATTGAACACTAGGTGAGGACCAAGGAATGGTTGGATGTTGAGCTTGAAGGCATTGTCACCAACGTCCTTGGTGATGGTGTATGGCCCATATCAAAGTGGATGAAGCTTGCGGTGGGGTCCAGCAAGGTGCTCCTTCTGCAAAATTAGCCAAACTTTGTCGCCCATCTAGAACTTGTGCAGCACTCAATGTTGATCATGAAATTACTTATATTTAGCATTAGCTCTATCCAATATATCATGGACCTCTTGGACGATGTGTTGAATGCGCTCAATGAGGTTGTTATCCTTTTCAGCTTCGGACTGCACATGAGCCAATTCTACCTGAGTGGCTGCAAATTGTATGGCCACATGTCCCATGAGCTGTAGAGAGCTCTATTGTAGTTGTGTTGGACATGGGGGAGACTTCCATTCCATGTGCATGGTTGCTTTGAGTTGTACATGCGTAGAATGTGTACGATCATCCTATTTACAACCTCTGTTTGGCCATCAGTTTGGGGATGGAAATTTGTGGACTTAGTAATTTTTGTATCCGGCATCGACCAGAGACTTGACCAAAATGCAGTCAAGAATCTATTATCTCGATCTGAGATAATGGATTGTGGGATCCCAAAATGTACCCACACTCACTCAAAGAAGAGCTTAGTAGTGGCCTCTGCTGTGATACTCTTCTTTTAGGCCACCATGATGGCCATCTTAGAGAATCTGTCAATGACCACAAAAACGCAATCATTGTCATGCTTAGTCAAAGGAAGGCCTGATATATAATCCATGGAGATAGATTCCCAAGGCCAACTAGGAGTATGTAGAGAAGTATACAGGCCTTGTTTCTTGATGGTTGGTTTGGAAATGATGTACGTGGTGCATGATCTAATGTACTTCCCAACATCTTGACGAACTTTCAACCAATAAAAATACTTCTGCAATACTACCACTGTTTTCTCTACTCTGAAATGTCCAGCGAACAGACTGTAATGTGCCTCCCAAATCATCTTGGCATGCTCACTTGAAGGAACATAGATGTGTCCCAAGTGGCATAATAGTGCACCTGAAGGTGAAAATTTGGAACTTGCTTCCCTTTCAGGAATGTCTAGTATATGCTACCGAATTCTAGATTGCTCTTGTAAAGATGCGGCCACCTTGATTTCTCATGCCCACATGATTCGAGCATAGTGATTAGCGCCATGACTAGTGGTCGGCTGAGGTAATCAATGACATTATTGGTGCTTCCCTTCTTATACTTAATATTCAAATGGAACTGTTGCAGATAGGTGGACCATTTCTGATGGCAATTGTTTTGCAACTTCCCTTGTGTCTGTATGAAATGTAGAGTTTGGTAATCTATGTGGATGACTATTTCCTTCCCAAGAATGTAATTCTTCCATTGGCGACAGACCTGCACAACAGGAATACATTTCTTTGTCATAAGTGGGGTACTTTCGGGCTGTGTCTAAAAGTGTCTTACTGTGGTAAGCTAGTGGATGCCTATGCTGAGTAAGAACTACACTAATAACATAGTCAGAGGCATTTGTCTCAATCTCAAATGGTTGTTGCAAGTCTAGTAATGTGAGCACTGGTGCAGAATAGAGGCGATTCGTCAACTTGAAGAATGCTTGCTGTTGGGTTTCCAACCAAAATAACTTTTCTTTCACTCCACCCTTGGTGACTTGACTTAAAGGCCAAGTGATATGAGAGAACCCTAACACGAACCTACAGCAAAAATTGGAAAGACCCAAAAAGTTGCGGAGCTCTGTTAGAGTGGTTGGGGCTGGCCAATCCCGAATGACTTGTATTTTGGATGGGTCCACATGTACACCCTTCTCATCAATGATGTGCCCCAAATATTGAACCTGGGTCAGGCCAAAGGTGCATTTCTCCAAGTTATCACACAACTTGCGTTGTCTAAGGGTTTGGAGGACCTGTCCAATATGGTGGAGGTTCTCTTCCCAACTCCAACTGAAGATCAAGATGCCATCTAAATACACCACCATGAATGCATTTGTGAAGGGTTTCAAGATGTCATTCATCAGTCTCATGAAGGTTTCAAGGGTGTTAGTCAATTTGAACAGCATCATCAACCATTCGAAAAGGCCCTCCTTAGATTTGAAGGAAATATTCTACACATTGGAGGGTTTGATAGGCACCTGTTGATAACCTGACTTCAAGTCAATATTGTTGAAATATTTTTCCCCTTTGAGCTGGTCTAGAAGGTCATCAATTAGTGGTATTGGTTACCTATTATGGACAGTGATCTTGTGCAGTTCCCAATAGTCAATACAGATCCTCCAGGTCCCATCCTTCTTCTGTGCCAATACAATTGGGCTCCCACAGGGTGATGAGATTGACCTGATGTGCCATTTCTATAGTAGTTCTTGACTATGCCTCTTGATCTCATCGTTCTCCATATTAGAGCATCAATAGATCATTCCATTAGGCAGCAGTGTGACTGGGGTCAAATCGATTGAGTCCTTGACCTGATAGTGCAGAGGTACCCCTGTGGGTGACGTAAAAGTATCCCTATACTCCTCCACGACCCTGTCCATCTGTTGCTATTGTGCAGAGGATCCCTGCCTAGAAGTTGTGGCCACAACTTTCTTCTTGCCTTGGGGGTGAATCATAATAAAAACAAATTTCCTGGTCGAGGAAATGATCTTACTGCATTAATTTGCAGTGATCAAAGAGATGGTGGTAGGCAAGGCTACCTCCAGTATCCTGTACAACTTATTATCCAAAGTAATAATCACAAAACGAGGTCTAGACTCATATACAACATTTCGATTCCACAAGTATGGTTTTCCTAATAATACATCAGAAATGTTAAGAGGAGAAACATCACACAGTACCTAATCCATGAAGGGCTTGATGTTGTAGGGAAGGCGACACTGCTGGCTGACGCAAAGTTCTTGTCCTTGGTGAAGCCACCCAATGGTGTACGGTTGTGGATGTGTTGTAGTCTTTAGGCCTATCCGCTTCACGAACACTATTGAAATGAGGTTCTTTTGGTTCCCGCTGTCAACAATGAACTACAGCGGAGAACCCTTCACCCACATCTATGAGTGGAAGAGGCATTCCCCCTCCTATGGATCTTCAAGCTCAATTATCTAGATCTTGGTAGTGACCACAATGGCACTCGACTCCGTATCAATGATTGTCTTCCCTTTGTGAGTTTCCTTATTGTGTTTTGATTCAGAGTCAGAACCTGCATCGAATTCGGAAGCCTTCAGCTTGGCCACTAGTGATTGCTTAACCCAACACTCACTTGTATTGCAAGTGGAGCTCTTATGGAACTCAGACCATTTTCCATGTCCTTCTTCATCTTCGTGGTGTTGTTATTTGCTTTTGGATTTGGCAGGTTGTGCTGGGTAGCCCTGCCTTGGCTTGGTCCTTTTTTATGTGGTTTGGGGGTGCCTTTTCCTTGCTTTGGAGTCACAGATCCAAAGTCCCACTTCTTCTATTTAAACTTCTACTCAATCTTTATAGTGTACCGGTACGTTGTAGTGAGCGACGAGATGTCTAAGAACTCCATCTCATCCTGGATGTACTTGTGTAGATAGTTGTGGTACTTGAGCACCAAATTTTGCTCAGTATCCTTGATACTTAGCTTCATGCAAAGGGTATGGAAAGTATTTGTGAACTCTGTCACCTCTTGGTCCTTCCCTGCCATAGCGTGGTCCACTTTATGTATTTCTCTTCATAGCTCCTGACAGGGTAATAATGTTCCTTGATGGCCTCTCATAAATAATTCCAACTGGTTGAGTCTTAAAACAATGACGGTTCACTCTTTTCCTTTTGTTCACAATAGGTTTCCCACCAATCCTTGACGTGTGGGGTGGTTTTGAGAAGTGAAAGAGCAATCTTTTCCTAATTGGAAAAGTCATGAACTGAAAAATATCCTTCCAATATATTTAACCATTTATTTACGGTGTCTACATCTATCAGGCCTTCAAATATAGGAATATCGCAGTTAACTTGAACCTTAAAAGGAATAGCACCTCCAGAATGGATGCTGGATGTAGATGCATCACCTGTGGGTAGTCGTCGAATGATCTGGGCAAATTTATCCATCATCGTGTCCCTCTATCGCTCGAGGGATTCCTCGAGCAACATTTTGAAAGGATCTCCTGCCCCCTCATCTTTATTTTCTTCTACCATGGGAGGTCGTTGGGTTTTACAAGGCTGATTCTGCAATGGTTCAAGCAGATTGAGCCCTAACACCTTACCCTAACCTCATTGGGGACATGCAAAGAGAAATACAAAAAGAGTAGACCGCTCTAATACCACTGATCTGAACATAAATAGGAATGCTACAACTTATAGATATAATCATAGACACAGAGATGCACTAGAAAAACACTTCATTTCATTAATAGAAAAATATTGAACTATGCTTAAAAACAAAATGGAAATAAGATAGCTCGAATGATGGTAGCTTATCTCTGAGAAGAAATGTGGCGGCTACATGCTTCTGAACTAAGTTACAAAGGCTCAAGGACCTTTTTATTATTGAACAATAATAGAAAACCCTAAACAACCAAAACCCTAACCCGAGGAGATGTAACACCAAGAGATTATGGGCCCTACTGGGGTTAGTTGGGCAGCCAACTTCCCAGGGTCGTAACTTGGTAATATTATCTCTATTTGATGCGTATGAAACCTCGTTGGAAAGATCTTTCCAAGGACTACAATTGCCAGTGTGATTGCCTTAGCAATCACTAAAGGAATTTTGCCAAATAAAATGTCGTTTAGGGCCTCAAAACGACTCTGGAAGTTCAAGACCTGAAAAGCTACCAAAAATAGTAAATTGTGCTACAATTAAGGAAATTGAAAAACTGAAAGAAACAATGGTGAGGATCCAAGTGGAATAGGTGAGTGACCACCAATATCCAACCTAGATCAGCCACTTGGCAAGGTGATTTGGCACATTTAAGTTGGTGAAAAGTATGAAACAAGGTGACATGTGGTACCCCTCTCGAGCTGCCACACAACTCAATGATGTCATGATTATCTAATTAAGGAAAATTCCAGTGACCCTTGGGTCATGGTTGTATGGGCATGGTCATATGGACATGGAGCTCAAGACGTTTATCAACCATGGTCATATGGCATGGCCACATGGAACCATGGCGTAAACATTAACAAATTATTTTGTTGGTCGGTCAATTATGAAGGAAAGTTTTAAGGGAACTCAGGGTCGACCCATAAGGGATGGGACCACTAGCCAAATATATATACAAACCATACTCAGCTCCAAAGAGACATAATTTGAACTCCGAGTGTGGTAAATCAATGAACTTTGTGAATTGAATACTCAATCATTTGCGAAAAGGTTGTGATCTAGTTTCGAACATAATTTTTCCATTCATCACCAAGGTTAAGGTTATGGTGTCTCTTAGCAGAAATTTGGTTATCCTTATGTCGTGATTCTATTAGTTCTATGAACTCATCATTGGTTATGGATAATTCATAGACCACTTGTGGTTATGGCATGACTAGGTTTTAAAACTATTCATAACACTCGAAGTCTAATGCCAAAGTTATGGTTTGGATAGAACTAGCCCTCAAAGAAATCCACGTAAAGTGATGCCTCCATTTTGATTGGTGTCTAAACTGTTTCATGGATACAACATTGGCTCATTCGTAGGAGGTGATTAGACGCGTTGATTTTGACTTGGTGCAAGCGGGTGGTCCACATCCTCGACCTCACGGAAGCTACATCATATAGAGTAAATTGAAGGTGGATGGATGGTTTAACAATCCACATCATATAACATAGTTGGTAACGCATGCACATTATTCTTTGGTGGTCATGGGTTCGACCCTCAATGTTAAACAGGCTAGGATATGTCAACATTTTGTCAAATGTTTGGATGCCCATTGGTTATTGTTTTATAAATCCAACGCGAAAGTTCTTTCATTTGTAGAACACATTTGGAAAGTGATAATTTGTATAGCAATTAATTTGTTATATGGTTTAATATTGTTTTTGTGAGTTTTTGGAGTCATTATTTTGTCCAAATTGAGTTATGGAAGAAGTTGGATGATAATGGTTCAAAAATGAATCTAACCAGAAGGGTATCGTGCTATTTTAAATCGTGTTTGATGTCCATAAGCTCTTATGTGTGTTTGGAGGGCTTGTGAACATATTGCAAGTGTTTTGGATACATGAAGTAAACAAATTTGGGGAAGGGGTTTGAATGACCAGATTGATGAATTGGTTGAAGCAAAGCATTGGCAGTAATATGATAGCTACCAACAATGATTGTTGTGCTCTTTGTTGCAGTATAATGTTTGCAATATGTGGTGACAATTAATGTGACAGTGGTAGGGGTAGTGTTTGCAGGTTGTAGAGACAATGATTCAAACAATGGAAGTGTTTATGGTAGTGGTAATGTTTATAGGTTGTGACAATTTCTTTATATATAGATTCAATGATATATGGTGATATTGGACCCAATTTTAATATGATATGAAATAGAGATCCACAAGGAAGTTGAAAAATGATTTTGGTGCCTCCATTGATGTTGGAGCCTCAATCAAGTCAGATTCTACTCATTCTTGAGGTTGGATCCTTAATCAAATTATATCCTACAGTGAGTAGCTACTTGCATTCTTCAAGGTTGGTGCCTCAATAATATTGTAACCTACCGCAAGTGTTATCTTTCTTTTCTTGGGGATAGTTTCCTCCAGCTGGTTGGGGCCTACAAATTGATGTGAATTAATTGAATATAAGGGAGAAGAAGGTTGGTGGTTTTCTCCCATATGGTCTCCCACCTAAACAATTATGTGTCTTCATGATGTGATGGCTTCTTTTATTGTCAATGCCTTCTTTTTATGCTTCTTATGTGATTATGCATTTATATAATTAATGACATAATGTTTATGGTTCATTGCTATATGAATGTATGATTAAGAAAGATTGTGAATTTGTAAAATTGACCTCACACTGATTTACACCATCCTCTGAATTTCCTATGAGGAAGTCCAGTGATCTCGATACCATGGATTGACCTTTTCATTATCTTGGATGATAACAAGATGTGGTTTATGTGCACAACCACACATGAGTAGCAGAAGGAGAAGGTGTAGCTTGTGTCTGCACTGAGCATGGAAAGAGTAGCAATAAATTTAGGTGCCCTAATATATGCAATAGTAGTCAAGGAAGTAGGAGATGAGGGAGTTGAGACACATATTCCACCAAAATTTTATGAGTTTGTAGAGTTTTCAAAAGTGCTCCTTACAAGAAGAAAAATGGACCATTGCATTAAGCTTGAGCCTAGTGATCCACCACTAGCACGAGCTCCTTACAAGTTATCAGGACCATAGTTGGATGAGTTGAGGATGTAGTTGATAGAATTGGTCAATGTAGGATTCATTCATCCTTCTCGATCTCCTTATGGTGCTCATGTACTCTTTCAGGAGATGAAGAACACAAATGATCTAAGGACGTGTATTGAAAACTAAGCCTTAAATAAGCATTACGTGAAGAATTGGTTCCCCCTTCCACTAGCAGCATATTGCTTCGACAATATGAGATCCTTTTTTAGAATGAATATGACCATTTCTACTAAGTCCCCTATATATATATATATATATATTGCATTATTTCATTTATTGCTCCATGAGTAAAGAAAGAAACAATTAGCCATGCAAAACATGAATCCATGATAATTCTTAGAAATCCATATACAACTCTTTAGACAACAAAACTCTTTAATTCTCAAACATAAAGACCCTTTGATAATTATATCTTTCAAACCATGGAATTTCACACATCATAATAGTTTAACTATATCCTTTAATAGTCATCAATAATCATGCAAGTAGCTCTGCAAATTAAAAATTATATTAGCAACTATATAGATCTACAAGTCCCTCACACCATGAGAATAACCACACAAACCATCTCATTGCAAGTGCACATGGATACATATTCATCCATAGTCAGTGTTGAAATACATGTTGTCATACAATAACATTGTTTATCATTCACATTTCACAAATATGCACATAGATACGAGTTAGAAACTTATCTTATTAGCTAAATGACTGGTAACTGAGAGGGGGACTTCAACTCTCCTCCCAACCATAGGCCAACTGAGTTATTGTCCTTTCTTGTAGTTAACCATCCCTAAGCTAGATTCATAGTTCGAGTGAAGTGGTTAAGGGAAATTCAAACCATTCAAGTTTAAAACGCTTGGGAATCTAGAGCACATAGTTCCTCCATCTGACACCCAAAAGTCTAGAGTGCACAGTGTCTCCACCCAAACCACACTTCAAGAAATCTAGAGCACATGGTGGTACACCTAACAATCACTACATGAATCTAGAGATCAAAGTATCTCCACGTGCTTCAGCATTTAGGAATCCAAGGCCCATGGTGCCTTCACCTATTACACCCACTAGAATAAAAAACACACGATGTCCCCACTTGATATTCACCATGGGAATCCGAAGAACTAAATCTCCACTTGTCAAACACCAAAAGAATTTTCAAAGTCTCCAATGATTCCACTTGCTAAGAAGGAGTCCAGAGTACATTTTTTCTCTACCTTCTCAACACCAAAACTTCACCTTTATTCAATGTCCCCCAACTAGCTTCCAAGCTTGAGATTACATTGAGGTTTTCTAGTGCTTCACATGCACTAATAATGTGTATTATTTCTTGCTACAATTATATCACTATTATTAGGTCTTCTCATGCATTCCTAAGTGTGCCTTCACAATGCCTCTCTTTTCTCTACATCATGTGTTATCCATTTACACCCTATAAGTCCCCCCCCCCCCCCCCCCCCTTCGCTCTTGCTAGAGTGTCTCCCCTTTTCCCTTTCCTAATTTCTTCTTGTGCGTTAACTAAATCCAACACGTCCCACCAAACTAGGACTTCTTTCATCCTCTTACACGTATGCATTTTAATGCCACTACCAAATTTGGCTTTAATTCAACAGGGAGATGGGTGGAAAATTAAATGCCACTTATGAGTTTAACTATTTCCCCAAATAATTCCAAAGAAACTTTTCCTCCACGAACTTTTAATCTATGTCCTCTCATTCCAATCATTTTTTTATATTTTTCACAATTATTTACAATTGTACATAAAAATATTTACAAGATCAGGAAACCAAAAAGGGTTGTTACACATGGTTTCTATTAATGGAAGTTTATGTAACAATGTTATTACTACTCTATGTTTTGTGAAATTTTGCACATTAATAATAATATAGATATTAACACAAGTAATACATTATGAGGCATAGTCTAGGTGAAGTACCACTGTGCTACACTAGGAAACTATGAAACATGTCCATGTTGCATGCTCAAGGGATAACAATTTGTCCAAGAGGTGCCTTGTGACCACATGAGGCCATAAGGTCATGACAGATAAGAACGATGTAGCTTTTTTCTCTTCTTTTGCAGCTTCAAAAGCCATTCTATTCATGATGAGATTCTCTCTTGCCTCCTTAACTCCACCACACCCTAATTTATTTAACAAAAAAACCCTTTTTACAAACCCTAATCTATTTTTTTCATCCTCAAGCTCCTCATTTATGATGGTAGAGTGCCACAACGTAAGGTATACCAAACGATAGCACAAATAACTCAATTCATAAAAACACTCAAACCACATTTCATCAAAGGCCTAGAAACTTGATTGGTTTTTGTAAAATGATTAAAATATTATTTCTACTAAAGAAGGAAGTATCTAGATATCTCAAGAGGTGGTTTATCTACTCGAATTTTTGGAGGAAAGCAAGAAAAAAGCCTCTTTCTTTTTAGAGCTTATCATAATTTTTTTTCCTAGTTTTCTTTCTAAAGCTCTCCAAAATTTAGAATCCTTTAAAAACTTCTTAGACAAATACATATTTTATTGTGATGCTCCTACACTAGACTTCTGAGGTAGAAAAATTTATGACCTCATGGTCATATGTCTTCAAATTACTTCTTCCCCCTGGGTCCCACACTTCATTCTGTTGTTGTCCACTTGTTTTTTTGTCTCATTGTTCCATTAATGTATGTAGTCTTCTAGGACCTGATACTTTATGTTGTATATGCTCACTCATCCATATATGTTGTTGTTATATATTATCCTCATTCTTCTAGGCTTCCAGACTTTATGTCGTAGTGCGTCGCTTGCACTGCTGATGTGAACTTATGCAGTTAACTATATGCATCTATTTTTGTCTTCTTCACTTTCATATGACTATTCTTAGACACCTTCCTCATTAGCATCCATACTTCATCAATTTCATTATCTAACTTTGTCCTTGATTAAAGCTTGTCATTGTCATCTTCTCCTAATTCTAATTTTTCATGTTGAATATGAACCATTTGATTTTTTCCTTCAAGGATTTTAGTTCCATCAAAAAAATTTTGTTTTCATCACAGTTCATGAGAATTTTATCTAAATTTTTTTCTTCATCTTCATCTTTCTTCATGTCGCTATCTTCACAAGCCAATTACATCATGCTCATTTCAACAACAGGCTCCTGCAAATTCTCTCTCAAAATTTCATCCATCAATTGTGTATGGTATTCACTTTGATTATCTAAATAAGACAAGTTTGTCTATTTCCTTCTTGTAATAGAATTTTGATTTTTTTCTTCCACATCCATGACAAGTTTCTATCCTTGCTTCAATGTCTTGAAAATACATTCCTTCATCTTCCCTAGGTTCTAGCTACAATTCTTCTAGCCACTTAATTTCTTCATTATACTCCATGAGCATTGCATTTGGTCACTATTATGCATCCACCTCATTCACTTACAGAGATAATTATTTTGGAAGTTTGTTGTTTCCTTTGTCCCCTAAGGACAATTCTGCATTTTTTCACTTCCTTCATGACAGTTTGTAATGACTATCCACCTTCGTGATTTGCATGTCCTACTCATGAACACAATTGATTAGTTTTAAAAATGTGAGGCCCTTAAGCCTTTTTTCATGTTGACGGAATCATCTTTTGCCCTATAATTTTCACACAGTCCATGATAGTTATGTCAATCTCCTCTCTTCATTTCCATCATCCTCATCACTCAATAGTTGTCCTTGTTCTAGTTCAGAGAGGTAAACATACTCTCCTTCATACTTAGTTTTCTTGAGTTCTCTCTTCTCTAACGAGGAACTCAATCTATGCTTCAACATCTCTTATAGCGTATGCCATTTTACCTTTATATTCCTTAACACCCAACCATATCTCTAGTCTTCTTCCATTTCTTGTGGCAACTACATAATTACGCTAAGCCTTTCCTTTAACTCAATAATCCCTTTATAAAATTCCTCTTGACTCATCTTTCTATTAATTCTCCTTGAACCCTAATCAGGACTATGCTCAATCTCCTTTTCCTTATCCATACTCATTATGAGCTGCAAACAAGCCCCCACAAGACACCTCACCAAGCTTCTATCCCCTAGGCTTGGCTTTTTGGTACCAAAGGTTCTTCTCCTTTATAACCTATAAAGCCTCCTCTACTCCTCTAATTGTTGCAATTTTTTCACCTCTCTCGAGAACTTTTCCTGCTCCCTTCATTTCTCTTGATGACTCCCTCTGTCCTCTTTGCTTTTCTAACTCGGATGGAAAAAATTCTATGCTACAACTTCTTTGTTGCAAGGTTCCCTACCAAAGTTATTTTTTCTTCTACTGCTACCTATATGTGATGCAAAACATACACCCTTCCTTAACCACACAATATCTTAGCTACTTTGATATCATGTCCTGCTCTGATTGATGGCCCTTAGTATTGCAACAATAACACTGCAACACCAAGGGTATCAACTTTAATTTTCAACCCAAGGTTCAAACAAACTTAAGACGGGTCAGGCCAATGTGTGCAACATGTATTTAGCCTTTTCCTTTTCTAACTATTGTATGGGTGAAAACATTGAAATGAGATAAAAGCTACTCAAATACCATACTAACTGCTCTATGTTATTACCAGAATTCAAATTTTGCATGAAATGAAAGGAAATAAGCAAACCTGTGCTAATTGCAATGAATGGAGGAAAGCCATATTAAATATGATGAAAGGAAAGAAAAACTATTCTATTGTGCAAATAAATCAAACTCACAAATGAAATAAAGCATGTAGATAGTAAACCCTAACTATGCAATAAAAATACAATTTCTAAAGCAAACTAGGTCAAGGAATTTGTTAGGTCCCTATAATACTAGTGTATTCCCATTATTGTTATTGTTAGTGTAGCCCCCTATTGTTATTGTTGTGCCCATGTATCCCCCGTGTTATTATTGTTGTGCCCCGCAGAAGCTCACTATTGTTATTATTGTGCCCTTACATTATTAGTGTTATGTAGGCTATGATTATATTGTGGCCCCTTAGACTCATATATATACCAAGAAGTTCTTATCATTTGTATAGTCCAATAATTGTTCATTTATGTAATGTAAAGGAGGTTTCCCCCTCGAAGAGGATAATTTTTAAGTCGTTGATCTATCTTTTCTTCTATTTTGTGAGCCAATTGTATAACATTTGGTATCGAAGCTTTGGATTGTAGGGTTTCACTTCTTCAAATAAGCCATCTTGAAATTTTTGCTATAACCTTTTTTCTACGAGGCTTCAAAAGCTAAACTTGCAAATACATGGATCCAAAATATTGGTGAATGACTTGTAAGACTTTGAGAACTTGGTTTACTATATTTTCAGAGATATGATCCGAGGAAATTAGGGTTTTGTGAAGGCTCTAGAATTCAATCTCAAACAGGTGACCTAGGGAAAATCATCATAACTTTCTCTCTAAGCATCGAATTTGAATTTTGTAAAAAATTGTTGAAAGTGCATAAAATTTATTTTTTTTGTATCATTTTTGGGGCTTGAAGTCAAATCATCATGGGAGATTGGATATATATATATTTCTTGAAAATCCCAATATAGGTATGACTTGTGGGGTTGAAAAGAGAACTCAAAGGGCTACTAAAAAAAAATTCTCAGGACTAGCAGATCTAAAATTATAGAGATAATACATCTTTAATATCGAACTCCTAAAAATCAAGAAAAAGGTGTGTATTTTATTAATTTTACATAACTTTTGTTTGGAAAATTAGTTTGAAGTGATTCAAAGGGAATATTGAAGCATAGATATCAGTGTTTGGTTCTAAAATGCATTCAAAAAATAATAATTCTACACCCATTAAACCCTCAAAAAGTTTGACTATGACTCATGAAGAGGAAGAATTGCAACATGATATATCACAATTATGGGACCAAGTGCAACAAATTTCGCTCTCATAAAAAGCAGCCAAAGATGAACTAAAATGGGACATGGATGGATTAAAAGGAGTTGTGGATGGCTTAAAAGGTGACCTACATGGTTTAAAATCATAAATAAAAGGCGACGTGAATAGTTTAAAAGCATAAATAAAAGTAGACATGGAAGGTTTGAAGGAAGGTTTGACAAAATTACTACAAGAAATGTTTCCCAATGGCGAAAAGGTATTCCATGAAACTCATGAGGAAAACAAAAGGAATATGAATTATGATTTTAGAGACTCCAATGTTGGGTTTAAGACCCACCAAATTTCAAAGATCTATATGAGGAAGTTTAATGGCAAGGATCCTGTAACATAGATACTACAAATGAAACAATATTTTGATCTCCATGATGTGCAACACACACAAAAGGTACACATTGCATCTTTATATTTAGAACCCAATCAATTTGTATGATATCAATGGCTTTTTTATTGTAAACCAATTGTCACTTGGTCAATTTTCACGGAGTAAATGACAGAACATTATGAGGATACAAAGAGAAACACCTTCTTTAGCTAATTGATAAATCTCAAACAAAAGGGTTCAATGGCAGAGCACATTGAGGACTTGAAATTGAATATTAGAGTAATTTATATTCCATAGGAGCTTAGGATTGATGTATTCATAGGGACTTTGAAGGATAAAATCCAACATGAGGTTCTCCTTTGGGAAGCTGATTCATTGGAGAAGGCATTCAAGATGTTAAGAAAAGTGGAAAGAAAAATTATGGCAACAAGGAAGTCTACCACTCACAACTATAAAGATGGAAGTTTTGCTTCTCTTAACCTTCCACAACCTACAAGGTTAACACCAAAGCAATTGGAGGAAAACAGAAAGAAAGGACTTTTTTAGAGTTGTGATATAAAATACACTAAAGGTCATAAGTGTGTTGAGAAGAAATTATTCTACATATATTATCAATAGGAGGAAGAAAAGGAACAAGAAACATCAAAAGAGGAGGATATACACCCGTAGCCAACCCCAAAGAAAGAAAAAATGAATCTGACCATATCTTGTAATGCATTGGTGTTGGCTCAAAAGAGCCATCAGAGGAAAGACCCTAGGTTCAAGCACAACATGCCAACAATGGTCCACTGTAGTCTAGGACATTGCCGACATTTTCACCTTACCCTGAAGGGAAAGGAGTCTCACCCGAGGCACGCCACAACCAAAAGGGAGAAGGGTTCAACATGGATTCAAAGGAGTATCAATCGGGCACAGTTGATCACACACACACACATATCCATTATACGGGAAATAGAGATAACAACATCATTGAATCATACACATATTCATTATAGAGAACACATAGATAACAACATCCTTGAATCAATCTATGAATTACCGTCTACATACAATAGATAGACTATTCAAAATTTTAATAGACCCACTAAACATAAGGCCAAATAAATTGGAAGTCACAACCAACAATAGCTTTGTCTTATATTAAACATAACATAAAATATTACATTATCATCCGGCATTCGTCATAAGCATTACATAAAGTACCCTGCTCATTTGATGAGCCCCAAAAATGGGTAATTATATGGGCTCATTCTACCATTTATTTCGACTTAATCCACCATTCTCATTAGTTTTTTGCATGTTTTTGAATATATTTATGCTAATAGAGTGAATTGGGTTAGTCACTTTGCCATGTAGTCTAATGTGTGTTTTATGCAGATGTTTTGGACAATTTTGGACAAAATCAAGGAATTTATGAGCAAATGGCAACCAAACCTTGAGGAAAAAAAGGAAGAAGACTTGTAGGGGGTGTCTCCTTCATTAATGACCACTTTCCTCGAATCCTCCATCAGCAACTTGGAGCACAAAGCCCCACATTGATGATTCCAAGGAGAAGCCGAGCAAGTCAAGTAGGACTACTATTTATCTTCAGTTCTAGGAAGACGAGTTCCTTGATTTTAGGAGGACTATTGGAAGTTCCAATTTGTATAAATAAGAAGCCTTACAACCTTAATAGGTTAGCCAGTTATTAGTAGATTTTCGCACTTTTGTGTAACACATTGTTCAACTTATCTTCAAGTCCTTTTTTGGAACAGTTTATGTAATGTAACTGTTATTTTTGATAATGAAGATGAAACCGCTTTTGAGCCAGCACTGATCTCTTTCAGAGGGCTGAAGCTCTTGGGTTAGGGCCCAACCCAAGCTTCCCAGCACCTCCTTTGTGTACTTATATGTTTTTGCTTCCATTCATGAGTTAATTTCTATTGCATAGATTCATTTTACTTTGTTAGATTAGGTTGCTATAGTGACAGAATAAGATTCAAAAAGGCCAAAAACAGGCCCTAGTCTCCTTTCTCCCTTCCTGGGACTATGATCTAAGGTCAAGGCACTATTGTTGCCACCAAAAACACAGTTTTTGCTTTTCCATGCAACTGCTAGTGTGATAACTTGATTTGGAAAAGTTGATATTGGTTAAAATTCAATTGCTTAGATCATTTCCTATTCTTTTACCATATTTCTCTCACATGATTTTATGTTCATAAGGTACTGTTCAGCATTTTCTATTTGTAGGTCAGAAATTAGGTCCAGCTAGACAAATTTTTATTTTTAGTTCTTTCGTTGGTCAGTTTTGATAAGTAAATGTGCAGATCTCTTGCAGGACATCTCAACTCACCATCCCTCCATAAAACAGCCAGAACCAACTCACTCCTCATAGATTTCCCATCTCATTTGCAACATTTCGCTAATCTGCCCTACTTTCTATGTTTTTTTATAAAGTCGTTTTCTTTCCATTCGAACAAATCCGACCATCACATTCATCCATGATCTTCTTTGACAAGTTATAGACACCTCAACACCTTCATCTAGCCTTCATTTCCCCTTTCCCACCATTTTTCCACCTTCAAAAGTCCAAAAACAGTTTTCGGCCTCCTCTTGTAGATCCTCTTGTAGATCCCCTATAGCCTCCTGTAGAACTTCCTATGAGTGATTTTTCGAAGTCTGGTCACTATGAAAGTCTTCAGAAGAGTGCTAAGGGCTTCTTAGGACCTCTCCACACCTTCCTCACCCTTTGCAAAATCCAAATCCGTCCTCCTTTGCCACCAAACCTCTACACAGTCATAACTAGATAAATCACAAGCATAATAATTTCACATAAAAACACTCAAAAGTACAAAAACATGATTTCTTCTTATTTCTTTTCAGAAGTAGCTTAAATAAATCCAATTTACCTTTTTAGTAGTTAATGGCACTCATTTAATTAGTTTCCATCTCTTTTCTTGCTAAAATAGGGTTAGAGGGTAAGCTAGGGTTTGCGTTTCATTTCAGTTTTCATTCTCGTTCTGCAAATAGAGTAGTCTCTGTAGAGTTAGCTTTCTTCCATCACAATTAAAAGCTCCTTTTGAGAACTCATATAAGTTGGCTTAAGCTCCTAGTGAAATTGTGCCAGCTGACCAAGTGACAGCCTGCAGTAAGAGTTAGTACTTATGCATACAGCACTGTCGCTTCCAAGTTTGTTACAAACTACTGGGTTGATAAAAGTAAAGAAGGAAGCCCCAAGAGTTGTAGCATTATTGCTACAATACTGGAGTCCACCATATTTTTGGCGTCGTTTCTAGGGAAGCGTCAGAGTATTTTGTGATTACTGTTTTTCTTCTATTTTCTACTGCAACATTCTGCTAAATAGTTTATTTCAGCAAAAGTAGAGTAGTTGTTTCATTTCCATTCTACAATTTCATTTCAGCAAGCATAGATTAGTCATTTCTTGCTTTCATTTCAATTCTACAATTTTCATTTCAGCAAGCGTAGATTAGTCATTTTCTGCTTTCATTTCAATTCTGCAATTTCCATTTCAGCAAAAGTAGATTAGTCATTTCCTGCTTTCATTTCAATTATGCAATTTCCATTTCAGCAAGAGTAGATTAGTCATTTCCTACTTTCATTTCAAGTCTGCAATTTCCATTTCAGCAAGAGTAGATTAGTCATTTCTTGCTTTCATTTCAATTCTACAATTTCCTTTCTAGCAAAGTAAATTAGTCATTTCCTTGTTTTCATTTCAATTCTGCAATTTCATTTCAGCAAGATTCATTTTA
This sequence comes from Pinus taeda, assembly GCA_000404065.3. Taxonomy (NCBI): domain Eukaryota; kingdom Viridiplantae; phylum Streptophyta; class Pinopsida; order Pinales; family Pinaceae; genus Pinus; species Pinus taeda. The sequence goes on along the minus strand of APFE030044015.1, from coordinate 16,767 downwards.
GTTAGTTGCAATTTGTTGTTCAATCCATTTCAGTTTTTGTGGGTACAAGCAGAAAAAATAAAAAATAAAAATAAAATAAAAATAAAATAAAATAAATTAATAAATAATAAATTAAATTAAAAAATAATAATAAATAAAAATAAAATAAAATAAAAAATCACCCAAAAAGAGATTTTCTTTCATGCCCCGTAGGAACAAAGACAATTCAGGAAAATTCCTACCCAACAACCCCACCACATCACTAAGTCACCCTTCTCTCTTCTTTGGTAGCAGTGATCCAGAAGAACCTATAGGTGAACCTCCAAAGATATACGAAGATCCTATAGCAAAAGAAGAGCAAGAACCCATTCCTCCTGAGACCATGGCTAAAAACAGAAACGTTAGAGGAAATGGGGAAAGGATATAGGGTACCTTTCCTATCTGAGAGACCGATGGGGACACTAAAATGAAAAACATAAGTCCTTCAGCCTTACCTCACTTCTGTGGATTAACTACCGAAGATCTTGATACCTTCTTGTTTGAATTTGTTGTTCTCTGTCGAACCTATGACTATGCAGAAGATGTGCAGAAGTTGAAACTATTTCCTTCTACCCTCAAGGATGCACCATTGCACTGGTTCATGGGGTTATCTGGAAACAGCATCACAACTTGGACTCAGATGCAGTAAGCCTTTAACAACAAATACAGGGACTATTGTAGATCAAAGGATACCAAGGAGGAAATCTTCTGAATGACCATGGGAAGTGATGAATCCTTAGAAGACTATGAAGAGAGGCTTCAGGTCAGTGATAAAAGGGCCTAGTGCACGCTTGACCCCGAATCTCTGAAGTTGGTCCTGCTCATAGCAGTCCCTGGAGACCTTCTAGAAAGCCTCCATTTGTTGGCTGGGGGAGACATCTACCAACTACCTTATGATGACATAAAGACTATGTTTAGAAACCATCCTGGGGCACCCAGAAAGAGAGGTAGGGGAAGTCAACCTTTAGCTAGTACATCCTCATCTAGTTCATCCCTTAGAAGCGAACTTGAGAATCGGTTGGAAGATTTCAAGAGTGAGATGAGGCAGACTCTTGGCATGCAAATGGATACCTTGCATATCAAAAGGAAACAAGAAGAAGCTGAGAAGGCTTTGGCCATCTTTTGTCCTAGGTGCACTAGAAAGCATCCTAGGAACGAATGTCCATTGAACTCTATAGAAGTATGTTCAGTATGTGAAGAAGACCATCCTACGAATCAGTGCCCTTCCTTGCCCGGACTTAAAGCTGCATACCAAGGGGGTGAAGGAGCCACTGAACCACTCTATTTCATGAACCAAAGGAGGCCACATGGGCCTATACCTTACTAGCAAGGAATGCAAGGGACATCCCAGACCTATTACAACCCCAATCAAGCCACTTCCATTCCTTCTTGGGGTCCCCCTGCTCATCCTTCCTGGTCCACACCCCCTCATTGGTCATATCCATCTTAATACCATGCTCCACCTATTTCTCATTTATTTCACTCTTATGCTCAGCCACAACCTCATTGGAATGCACCTCATCAGGGGTGGAGGCCCCAGTACAACTCTCCTCCCACTCTTTTGCCTCCACCACCTTCACAACCACAACCATTGCCTCCTACTTCACTAAGGAAAATCGAAATACTTGCTCAACAGAACCTGAACCCCAATAACAGATAGGCCCAGTAGGTATATAGTAAAGAAGCATCATGCCTGACCTATGCTGTGGAGATTCAGGAGATTAACCTGTGATCTAGGAAGGTTATCCCAAATAGCCAACCTCCCTCTAAGGAGGATGAGGAAGAAAAATAGGAAAGTGAACCAAAAGCCATTCCACCCTTTCCTGAGAGACTAACTAGAACCACACAACTGACCCCAAAAGAAACTGAACTTCTGGGAGAATTGAAATAGTTATGTGTAAAGATACCACTGTAGGTTTTAACCCCATACAAAAACTACCTGCATACGAATTCTAAATCACAAGAAAATAAAAATGCGAGAGCATAACCCATAAAACACATATACACAGAGATTTCCCACTGGATCTCAAAACCGAGACTACCAGCTTGATTTTTCATTATGTTCCTTTCAATGTTACAATACATATTTATACATGTTGAAGCATCCAATACCATGGACCGAAAACCATCGCGTCCAAAACCATGGACCGAAACCCATAGGTAGGTTCGCCCAACCTTATATAGGGTCCAAAAAAAATTTTTCCCGGAGCGCTGCCCTGGACCTCATAGAGGAGGGCTACCCGCCCCCCTCAAACCCCCTGTGACCCCCCGCTGCACAATCGGCGCAACGAAGGGGGGGCTCCACCCCCCCTCTAACCCCCCGGTTCACTACGTAGGTTAGTCATGGAAAGAATATAACACAACCCAACATGTGAAACATGTCTTTGTGGTGAGGACAACCCATTCTCATAAATATTTCCCCTTGAAGAAAAGCAAACCTCCCTTTTCATGACAAGCGATAACCCCCATAGCCAAATATGACACATTCTATGTGAAGATAAAAGCATGAACGACTCTTAAGATAAAAAAGGGGAGGTTGAGATCATCAACTTACCAAAAAGTGACTAAAGAACGATCTATCACAATATCCATAGTAGGCTCTGAAATTTATGTGCAGGCCAAAATTTTGGAGGGTGTTGCAGCCGCTACAACATTGCCTTCACCTTCTTGCTAGCTTCTTTTTCAACCAGTGTTTTGAATTCTACGAACTTGGAGAATGTCTCATCTTTCTTCCAGATGAAGAAGATCGAACACTTCCATGAGAAGTCACCAATAAAAATGACAAAATATTTGTGTTTGACAGTGTAGGTTGTCGAGAAAGGTCCATAAATATCATAGTGGATCCTTTCTAGGACTGCATGTGTCATGGAATGTGGATTTTTTGTACTTCCACAATGTACACCCTTTGCATACATCCTACTACGTAAGTGCTCCTTTTGGGAGGCCAAGTGGTTATTTGTTGTATAATATTCGAGGTACCATGATGGGAATGACCAAGTATTTTGTGCCAATGTTCATCGACATTGCGACCTGCACTTTCTCCACCTTAGTGCTTAATGCAACACAGTCTTCCATATCTAGCTTATACAGGTTCTTCACACAAACCCCAATTTGATTCACCTATCCCATGGCTATGTGTCTCAAGAACACTTTTCCTTTGTTGAATATCACCTCACAACCATGGTAAACCAACCACTTCGTGAATGCTAGTAGATGGACCCCTAATTCTTTACCTTTACATTTTTTACTATCACCTCGTATTGAAAATTTGAAGACAAAATATTTCTTTTCTCTTAAAATTTTTCTTCAAATCCACCTTCATGTAGTAGTGCCGAATGCAACGATAAACAAGTTGTCTCTAATCGTATTAGCAGATATGAAAGGGACACAAGAGGAATTAATGTCCAAGAAATCTTGTCAGTAAAAGTTTTCACGTTCTTCTTAGTTGACTACTCCCACAAAACAAAGAGCCCAACAAATTGTTGTCTTTATATAAGATAATGTGAATCGTAAGTAAAATAACAACCTTGGTATGTGTGCAAGACAGTAGTTTCCTGCAAGTTGGCGGACTTAGGGAACACTGTGAGAGTCAATTTTGCAGTTGTTAGATAATATTGTCTTAAATTGATATGTTTGTGTCTGAATTGTTAATTGTATTAAATAGGTTTTGTCTAAAGTGGCCATTGTCTTAAATATAAAGTTTTGTCTTAAAATAATTTTGTCTCAAACTATTTTTCCTTGAAATATTTTTTCCTTAAATTGTTTTAGTCCTAAAATAATTTTGTCTTAAATTGTTTTTGTCTTAAATATAAAGTTTTGTCTCAAATATAAAGTTTTGTCTCAAAATATTTTAGTATTAAATTATTTTTGTCTTAAATATAAAATTTTGTCTTAAAATATTTTTGTCTCAAAATGCTTTTGGCTTAAACTATTTTTGTCTTAAATATAAAGTTTTATTTCAAACTGTTTTTATCATAAAATTTATATTTAAGACAATTCAATTGATATTAAATTTTAATGTAAAATAACTAAAATAAAAAGTGATTTTTTAAGACAAAAGAAATTTATATTTAAGACAATTCCATTGATATTAAATTTTAATGTAAAATAACTAAAATAAAAAGTGATTTTTTAAGACAAAAAATTTCTTTTGTCTTAAAAAAATATCATAAAAATGATTGATTAGTTTCGAAAGGTCTCTTAAAGGAATTACTTTGAATGCTAGCTTCTTTTAACAAGCACTTTTCTTTATTGAAATATGCATTAAATTTTCCTTCTTCCTTTTTACATACAACTTTCAAATTAAAACCCTCAATTGAAAATGTCATCAAATTCCTATATATTCTCTGGATGTAGTAGGGGACTCTCATGGGCCACAATATGGCTAGATGCGTACTTCCATATGAAATGGAGTTATATCCACAGAAGATCTCCAAGGCTATTCTAATTGCCGGATTCATGCCCCGCAGTAATCAGATCTTTGTCCCTATTTGATTCTAAAGCATGACCTCTAAGACTCAGGTAATACTTAATTCCATTAGTCGTGATTGCGGAGAGGTCTCTTTTGACTCTTGCCCCATATCCTGTTATCAAGAAATTGTTTTTGTCTTAAACATAAAGTTTTTGGATCTATTCAGAACCTCGATAAACTATACTTTCAATGAGTTTTGGGATTTTCCAAAGTTTTTGGATCTATTCAGAACCTTGATAAACTATACTCGGGAACTGCTGTAAATGTATGCCAAATTTTGACTTGCAAATTAGCAGAAACAAGGTTGGTTTGAGGAATCTGTATTCTATGCTTATCAAACCATCTAAACTGAATTTCACACATCCGTGCCATCAAAATACAATTCCATTTTAGTGCGGATATCCATTAAAACTTCGAGTTAATACTTGCACCCCAGTTAAGTATTAGGGTCTTGTTCGATATCAATGTTTCTGAATGTGACTTTTGTAGATTGCATTTGGGTATGGGAGAGTACCCAATACAACATAAATTATTATATATATCCTCTACATTTACTTTATCTTCAATGACTCCGAGCCTTGGACCATAGTGTAAGGGATTTCCCATCATAGTATAAATATTTTCTTGTATATTGGATGGCTAAGGTATTTTGTGCACTAAGATATTTTGTGGTAGGTGGATATTTAAGTTTTTTTTTTTAATAGACCAATATTTTTCATTTCCACACAAAAGATGATGATGATGATGGGATGGAAACAAAATGAGAAGGTTGAAATTGATGTTGGTATTGACAAAATCACATCTCTACATTCTAAAAATTCCCTTGGTTACCAGTGATTGACGAAGGAGTGTGTCAACATGTTGGGTAGAATTTTACTTTTTTCGTGAAGTGAACAATAATGTAAACTTATATTGGTTTAATGTAAAATAAAATATTAGCACATTAGGGTAATATTTAAAATTCATTAAACATAAATGGGTTAAATTTAATGTTTACTTTTTTTTTTTTAACTCTAATGAGATATGGGTTTAATAAGATATAAGATAGTAATTAATATTTTTTTAATTAAATGTAATTGCGATATTAATTTTTTAAAAGTAATTAGCTTAAATTTGAATTGATTTGGAGGTTTTTTTGTTCATATTAGCTTTTCAATAAACTTAAACTAGTAGGTTTAGTATTATTTTGGTCACTATTAATATGTTAATGTTCATAGATATTTCATTAGAAAGCTGACCACAACAAATCTTAAAATGATACTACATGTACTCTAAGATTATATCTTGACGTGCAATGATCATTTATAATTAAGATGTTATATTAGAAACATGTTGCTTAAAACATTGAAATGAACTAAGAAAATAAAAAAAACTACAATTAAGAGAGCACAAATTAACATATTGAACCATGGTGTACCCTTGACAATATTTTCTTAGGAAAACTCCAATAAGAAATGTGCATTGTGCATTGCTACTTCACTTCTCTAATTTTCATTGCAAAGTACAAAGAAATATAAGCACTCACTTTGTAATAGATGGATATTATCACCTAAACACATTAATACATGATTACCTCCTATGATTCATATACGAGAAACTTGTAGTGACTTATTAACATGGATCCTTTGCATATTTAACTTACAGTTTGTGTTTTCAATCTTATGAAAATAACTTTACCTTTATAATGGATACAAGGCCTCTATTATTTTGTGTACCCTACACACAACAACTAGCTAAAATGGCCAATAATAATCAAAATTCTAAATTGGTTTCTCTATTACCTATCACTATGTAGGGAAAACGAATGTGTGCCTATTTAACAATTTGATTGTGAACATGTCTAACTTGTTTGATTATGGTTCTATGATTAAAAGGCTCAACAAAAGGATTCAAGAATGGTGCTTTAATTAGAAAAAGTAAGTCAACTTTAAAGGTCTAAATGGTTATCTCAATTCTATATCAGCACACATATAATTGAAAATCTAATTCTCTAAGCCTATTTGGAAATAAACTATTTGATGAATTAATATGTTCTATTGATAACAAAAATATGCACTCAACACTAGAATGTGCAATAATAACACTCGTAGACGCCCATGCAAGAAGCATATACAACCATGTTTTTACATGGACAACTATGTTTATTTTAGCGTTTATAATATTTATCTTAGGGTTTATATTATTCCCCTCGATTTAATATTATTCTGTTGGGTTTATAATCTCTTGGGATTTTAGTATTAATCATTTGGGTTCATAATATCAATAATGGTTAACCATGGTCAACCACATTACAACATCGTGTTGTGACAAAGATTGTCTTAATATGAAATTTAGTCATGGGCAACCATGGTCCAATGTCGCATTGTGACAAAGATTGTCTCGATATGAAAAACAATCATGATCAACCATGTTTAGTTTAAGGTTTACAATATTTATCTTAGGGTTTATATACCGTGGGTTTATAATATTAATCCCTTAGCTTTAATATTTTATGTTTCGGTTTACAATCCCTTAGATTTTTATTATTAATCCCTAGGCTTTATTATTCCCTTTGGTTTATAATATTGATCATGGTCAACCATGGTCCAATGTAGCATTTTGACAAATATTTTCTGAATATGAGAATTGTTGGGGTTTTTTCTTATTGAGAGTGTACAAAAAGAAATAACTTTAGACCGTGGATGAAAAACAACCTCAACAATAAAAATGGTTGCTAAACAGTATAGATTTACAGCGAACGATAGAAACAAAACCTACCAAATCCCTGATCTACGTAACAAAAATAGTTAAACAAGAGAATGGAATAAGAAAATAAGCGCAAGTAACTCAAATAGTCCCATGGAAACGAGATATATAAATAATATATTTTATTAAACGACACCTCTGAAGGGAATAAATAATGTTACCAGTCCCCCTTTATGGGATGGGTTCTTGGCTATCCTCAATTTCTTCAGCTTTTGTAGAGTCCCTCTCCTCTATAATGTGTAAAAACCAACAAACAAAATGTTTGAGCTCAATGAGAACTCAAATGAAAAAGAAGATGGTGTCTGACAATGATAATAATCATAGCTACAACAGTGAGTGCAACAATGAAAATGATCAAAAGTGAATAATGAATGTAAAACCTTTCTATTTTGAACAAAATATTAGGTTATTCTCCAATAATGGAAAATAATAAAATATTATTAACCAAATTCTAGAATTAACCATTTGGAATATTTTATTATATTTTGGTTGGAGGGAAAAAATATTTAAATTGGTTAAATAATTTAATTTAGAAATAATAAATAAATAAATTATTTATTTATCATCTCAAAAAATATGGTTAAGGAATAATAAACAAATAATAATTTACTTAAGTATTCTTAGGGGGTTTAGTAAAACTTGACAATGGAATAATAACTAATTAGTGATTAGTTAATTATTCCTATAGAAAATACGCCCGATCGGGCTGGATGACATGGCATGGAGTAACGTGACGTCCTGGTGGCGCACGATCGAAGGAGTAATGAAGATCGAACGAGGTAAGAATAATGCAGGCAGGTGGAGCGGTTGGCAGGGAGAACAGGCAGATCAGGGGCTCAGTAATGCAGGTGATCTGAGCAGCGGATGGGACGGTAGGACGGCGAGCAGGCAGCACAATTATGTGATGGGCCGTGAGAGGAGTTACAACAATTACCTCGGTAATGATTCAACCAGGACGCGGGCTGCTAAAACCAGGAGTAAGAGAGGGATAAATGTCTGTGAGGATTGCCAAACTTCCGTCTGCTGCGACCTGGTGCGCTGGGGGGTTGGGTTAATTCGAGGTGAGGACAACTTAACAGCGGTAGACTGCTACCTGGTGTGCTGCTGGGTTGGGGTAGCTACCGTGAGGAAGGCACGAGGCAGAAGTTGCAGCGGAAGCAGGACAATGGAAGGAGAAGGTAGCGGAAGCGGGAGGAGGTGGATGCGAAGCGGAGGGCAGGAGGTTCATCATAAAAGTCCAGTGGAATTGAAGGGCAAGAGGAAGGTTGACGCAGAGGGGAAACCGCGCGTACAGTTTGTGGAGATTTCTGAAGAGGAAAATGAGGAGCAGCAGGACATCCAGGGGGAGGAGGTCTGTAGGAATCACTGGAAACGCCTGCCGGGAGAGGATAGCAAGGAGACTGAGACTGCGAGGGACCATGCGAGTGGCAGGAATGGAGGAGGCCTGCAAGGCAGAGGGAGAAGGGGTCGCGGCCGAAGGGGCCGAGGAGGCCGTCAGCGAAGGGATGTGGCGGAGGTAAGAAGCCGGAGGGGACGTCAGTGCAGCCCTCTCCAGGAGCAGGAGGATGAACCAGCGGCGGGCGATGACTCCAGGCGGACCAAATAGACCATCAGCGACAGGATTCGAACTGCGGAGAAGAAATATAGAGAAAATTCAAATCCAAAAGTCAGGAAAATAATGGAGCATTGGGAAGAGGACGCTATACAGGCGCAGTCAGAAGAGGAAATGGAAGATTGGGCTGTCATTATGCCTGACCCTGGCCATACCAGGGGCAGAATGACCCTATATAAACAATCCCTCCATCTTTATTGGGTCATGAAGCGTCTTATGGCAAAAGCCTTAGAGCAGGTTGCCATGGAGATGGAAGAAATGGTCCAAAGCCTCCCCAATGGCAAAAAGGAGATGAAGGACATAGTTATCACCATTCTCTTGCAGGAAAAAAGATTGGAGGATCTGCAGAACCAGCTCGTGGCCAATGGAGTTTTGGTAAAGCAGGAGAAAGGCGAGCAGGCTGAACCAGACAAGTAGCGCTCGACGGCATGTTCCTGGTTTTTCTGGAAACTCTTGGTTTTGCTTTCGTTTGGCATGAGATATATAGCTGTTTTTATATGTAGGAAGAACTTAGTAGTTTATAGTAGGCTATAGCTATAGAAACCGATATGGAAAACTGGTTTGAAACAGTGGTTAACACTCAATTTTGTTTTAATCTGCCTTTTCTGGATGTTCAAGAGTCTCGGTTTCCCTTCGGGGCGGGATGAGACCATGATGTAACTACTGTATATATTTTGTTAATAGTAATGGACATACTCAAATTACAAAAAAAAAAAAAAAATATTCCTATAGAAAATAAGATAATTAATGATTTATCTATTTATTTATCATAACTAGGTAAAATATGTCGAGGAATATAATGGTTTAATTAATTATTCCTAGAAGATAATTAAATAAATAGTGATTTATTTAATTATTCTTCATGGGTTTAACCATATATAACTTAACAAATGTGGTTTATTAAGTACTTTCTTACAGTGAAAGCTATTTTACTATGGTAAAATTGTCCCTACACGGTGTACTTCGATCCATCTAGTAAATTATGGCTAGATGATCAATTTTTGGTGATAATAGATTTCCCCCCAATGTATGAGTGTTAGGAGAAAAATGTATGACCGAAGTATGTTGTAAGGGCACACTCAATAGACACTGAAGGGGAGAGAGAGAGAGATACCAATCAAGCTGAATTGAAAGATGATAGTGAAAGAGAGGGCGAGATCGACTAATTGATGTAAGTTTCCTTTTGTGTTGTGGTACCTGATCTCAGTGAGACAGGGGAGGCATACCTATACTCATCGAGATAACTCAGTACAAAAATAATAATGCGCCCAAAAAAATGAAATTGAACACAAAACTACATGCTTAATGGTACATGACATGCTGGCATAAATAAGCCTGAAAATAATACAATGTGTCCCATATGCAGAATGTGCCTAGAAAAACATGAGCTAGGACTGAATACAACATCATCTGGGTACATGAGATATAATGGCCCATCCCTCAAAACATGGGCGGGAAGGAGGGTATAACAACCAAAGAAGCCCTATTGAACACGAAAAGGGCTCTACAAAATGGAATGGATAATCTAAAGGAGACATGCATGCTATGAGTGTTGCAAGTGGCAGGAACCAAACCCATAAAATTTGTGGAACTGCATCTGAGACTATAGAATAATATGAAGTCATCTTGGCATGTGGGGGGCTACTTGAAAGGCCACCCACTCATCAGTTCTGGAACAACTCACACACACTTGGGAATCACTAGTACAATCTATTGCATCATTGGACCATCAAGTGTATGAATCAAGAGCATGAAACAATCAAGTCAAAGGGTAATGATGATTCCCTTTGCTTGATATGAGGCACCGAACAAGAATGGAAGCTGGAACCAAGCTACACCACCCTCTAGGCCGTTCTTATGAAATAGATGTACTGATGTCGACATAGTAGGGCCTGCCATAAGTGAGGCAATGAGGATCCTCAACTAAGGCATGAGGGAAAATAGTAATGTGACTGATGGACTGACACGATGAAAAATTGGGAAAATGTGACTGAGGGACAAACAAACAAATTCCCTTGTCAGAGCATAAAGTGCATGGTTTCCCTAGCAGTGGCTGAATCAACTCTAGAGGGGATGGGGGACAATATGACTGAAGGCCAAAATGCGAAACACGAGATGAATAGTATGCAAAGATGGATGGAGCAATGTGACATGATACAATGGGATGCAAAGGTGACTCATTGCGGATGCTCTGAACAAGGGTGACTTGATGACACTACCACACAATATAGGCCCAGTGGGGACCATGAAGACTCGTACTGTTGACATAACCAATATATAGTGTGGATGATAGATCCATCTGAAAGGTGCAAAGGATAATTGATGAGATGATGCAACCTACGTAAATGGATGACAAAAATAAATACACATAAATCAATGGGATATGTTAGGGCTGAAATTTCTTAAGGTAGAATGAATTGTGAGGATTAGGAAGGATTTGGCCTTCAATATCCTCCAAAATAGATGCCTCCTTGCCTAAGGCCTTACGAATGATGTAAGTTCCTATCCAAAATGATTCGAAAGCACTTGGGGTAGGTAGAGGGTATCTAAACCGATTGACTTTACTATGGGTGAGGTCTTTTGATTCCATAGTATACTAGGCATTAGACTACTGTGGCAGGAAGTACGCACAATAGTGCATATCATCCCAAGGGTAATCAGGGGTAGACATAGCTTCCATTATGTCCTCATCAGAATGGAAGATGGGCAGATGGGAGGAAGATTGACTACATGATGCAGCGACGGTACCTGGTGCATCATCCTCAAAAAGAAGGTTCACATACGCATCATATGAAATGGTAGAGGATGCAATAGTAGATGGAAAATCTATGGATGTTGAGACCTGGGTTTCTGATGAAGGAGGTTTGATAGAAGTGTGTGCATAAACTTCAAAAAGTTTTTCCTACGAGGGACTCAAGGATGACGATAGGTAAAGGATATGGATCATGAAGTCTGTCATCTCGACATTAGGGGGACAAATAACGATCACGGGATCAGAGTACCCTTGTTCTAGTGTACTTGTGTAGCAAAATCCACATGTATAGGAGTAGATGATCCACTACGAGTGGCCTCAAAGTCACAACACACTTGAAGGAAATCTCATTGACCAGGTGGACTGCTTGTTGGGGGATTAATCTACCATACTGGGATCCCCAAATTCACATTAGGGAGACTCGATGAAGCCATGACACAGACAAAAAAGATTCCAGGAGGAGGAAACAAGAAAGGTATATATTCTACAGGGTAATGTCTCGGGAGAACAACTCTTGGATGGTTGATACTTGGAGGGATAGTTCTTGGTGGGAACAAAGGGGAGGCACCCAAAAAAGGAGGAGGTCCTCGGGGGGTGGATTCAGATGCTGCAATTGATATGGTAACAACAGGGTGCCGAGGAGATGGATGTTCATCACATGTACCCGACAGCTTTTGAGCAACTCATGACAATTGTAACATGAAAAAACTCAAACAGTTAGGCTCAGAGATGGGATAGGGAGGACCACGGAAAACACCCAAAAAGGTGGAATCTTTGTAGAATTTGAGTGAAACTCCGGTGAGAGTGGTGGCGGACTTCTTGCCGGACAACGATGAGATAATGGGTTTAGGGGAGGTTAAGGATGATGGTTCATAATATGTCAATTTATCGATACTGATGATCCTCCCTTCATGAGGAAACACATCTTGCGAAAAATCGTAGACCAATGGCTGACATGGAGTATGTATAACTACGACACAAGAGAACGTTGTAATCTAGAGGGGCATTAATAACCTTAATGTCTACATGGACAATCTTTCCCGTAAGAGTCATTGGACAATTTCGGTACATGCTGAGAGGTTGGCAGGGGTGACTGTCCCAAGAACGCAAAGTGATGGTGGATGGGGTCAGTTCAGGTGACTTGAGTTTCTTCTAAACAACAACGACATTAGTTCTAATTGTGTTAATCACTCAAAAAGCACTAGAGGAATCGCAGTTCCCTGCGGTGGACCCAGATATCTTTGACGCTGCTTGATATGCTTTGTTATGGGAATCCAAAGACCCTACAAGGGCCATGGAGAATAATATATTTTGGGTTATGTTTGAAACAAAGATATGCATGGTGATTAATCAACTTGCATGGTTATCACTTGCCCTATTTGATCAGTATCATGATGTTGCAAAGTTCGAGGCCGATTTTGACAATGTCTATATCTGTGCCAATAAGGTCTTGATAGAAGAAGGGCATGGATTTCCATATTTGGTATTAGAAGAACATATTTTGGTTATCATTAGTAAGTGGTCGAGTGATTAACTCACCCTGGCTGAGCCAACGATAGTAGCAGGTACAGGCAAGACCGTTGTAGAAGCATAGGCTGATAAGAAGGATCCCATGAAGGATCCAATAAGGATTCCAAGAAGGATCCCAAGAAGGATTCCCTGAAGGATCCCAAGAATGTCACGATTGACGTGGAGGAAACAATTATGTCAAAGACAAAGTGCACAGTGAGCACAATAAATTCCAAGGAGGAAGAGGGACGTGAAGACCCTTTTATGGGTACTTAGGACTTCGAGGCTTTGTTCATTATCAATAAGTAGTAGAAGCGGAGCACTAGCAATGTGTGGAAGAAACAAAAGTTGGACAAGTCCACTAGTGTAGAGCCAATGGCCCTTAGAGAGGGGGATCTTGATGAAATTGGGGATACTATCCCATCCACAATGGAAGACATCTAGGGGCACCAAGAGAGGCAATGCCAATCTGTCTTGGCAAAGGTTGAACAGGGCCTTCAAGAATTGTAGGTACAAACCAGTGTTCTACAAGTGAGTGTGGGTCAAGCAAGCATGGTTCAAGAAAGTGAGTGTGACTTCCTCACAAGCATAACTTACCACAGATCTTCGTGCAATATGGTTGTTAGAGGGATCATTACATGTTGACACTTCAAAAGACAGGGCATGCCTTTTGTATATGAAGAACTTGAGGCTTAACCTTGTGGCCCTCCCCATTTAGACATTGCATGAGTTGCATCGGGGAGTCTCAGATGAGCTCAGGGTTTGTGAACAACGTGCATTACTGGTTATTAGTGAAGTCAATAGTAACAAAAAAAAAAAATTTGAGGAAAAGGCATAGGTTATTAAGGACCTAGAAGAGGTCGTTGTGCACAATTAGCAGTTGGAAGTAGAAATAACGCAGGTATGCAGTGAGCTTCCTAAGCTCTAGAGTCCAACAGAGGAAACTTCGGCTGATAAATTACAAAAGTGCGCAGCCACAGTCAAAGAATCTAAGGCTAAGGTAGGAAAGGTGTGATTTGAGCTACAAATGTGGATCTTCGAGCTTCAAATGAAGTTGTAGCCTACCATCCCTCCAGAAGTTTGAGAGTAGCGCGAGGCTACTATTAAAGATAATATGGAAATTCTTGTTGCTGTAGTTAATGATTCTAGCCAAATTTTTCAAAGTACAGTGGAAATGTGGGCCTTGCTGGAGGAGAACCTGCATCTGTAGAAACTTGAAGCTGATATCTGTGAAAATAAATTGTAGTTTGATGATATTAGGGTGACAACACGGACCTTAGCACCTATGAAAAGGTTCACGAGACTCGAAGAAGGTATATTCATACAGACTGATATTGATGAGTTTTATCAGAAGTCATTTATCATTTCCATAAGGATGTAGCCATGGGCTGACAAAGCAAGCCAAATGTCATAGAACGTCTAGAGAAAATTAAAATCCCTATAGAAGACGCAGAGGATGATGAGTTTAATAGTCATAGGGCCAACTACAAAAAATTTGGTTGAAGAGGTCTCATAGGCTGCCACACATAATACAGTAGAACTTCAAGCCTTGAAGTATGAATTCAATGGCCTCAAAGCACAGGTCAAGGATATATCAGCAGAGTGACTCGGGGACGAGTCACATCTTTGTGTTGGGGGCCTATTGGGACGACGTCCCTTGGGTCAAGTTTTCATATGATATTGTAAAATCACCACATTTTAAGGAGCAAAGCGCGAGTAGCTTGTCTCACTAGGGATCATGGGGATTTAGGAAGGTCAAAGCCCCTTAGATTTTTTTATTTTTTTTAGATACACCCATGGTTTTTGGACCATGGTATTATATGTGATAAACTACATCAAAGGGTGCCTTAGAAAGTACAAAGGGAGAGATAAGTCAGATTTTTGATATGTTTTAAGTCTGAAAAGGTATGATATTAATGAATTTAGACTTCTGTGATCCATAACATTGTTTAGAGAGTTTTCGGCGAAATCACATAGAAAATAATTTGTCGACGCGTTTCGAACCAACCAGTGTGGTTCATCGTCAGGACAAGGTGAAGATCCAATCCAGCTTAGCTAGTTAAATAGTGTGTGCAGAGACTCCAACGGCTATATTTCCAACGGCTAATTTGACCTATTGACCCAAGTCAAACCAATAAAATCCTTGCTATATTTATTAATTAATATTATTCTAAAATTAGTTAAATTTGGTAAATTATATAATAAAATATTCATTAGTTACCTGTACTTGTATATATATCTATTAAAAACCTAACTAATTCATATTAAAATAATACCCTTGGTATACCATATAATTATTTAATAATAATAATATTTAAATTATAATTCATCTTTTAAACCTAATGGTCAAATTGAAATTAAAATATTTTATAATAAATTTAATAATTTCTATTAAATAAATAATTTAATAATTTATTATACAAATAATATCCTAGATATATTAAATTCCTATTATTTTTAGAAAATTAGTTAAATTAGGTAAAATATTATTTGTTAATGTGATTATTAATAAAAGTACATATATATACCAAAAACGAAAATCAATAATATTGGTACATCATATATTTATTTAATAATAATACTAATTATTTATCATTCAAATCAAAGGTCCATTTGAAACTAAATTACTGAATTATATCCTCTATCAAGGAATAATTTAATAATTAATTTGCTAATTTATATTAAGTAATCTATATTTATTTGATACTTTCTTAATTGTATATAATGTTATAATAGGATAATATTAATAGTATAATATTTATATAATTTCATAATATATAAAAATATACATAATAGAAATCAAGAAATAAGTAATAATTTGAATATTAATATTCCAACGAATGATTAAAATAGGGCTCGAAATTAAATTCATAAAGACCATATTAATGAATAATACCAAGTAATTAAGACCATATAACATTAGGAATCCGAGAGGAGAAAAATAAAAAAGCAAACTAATAAAAATTATAAAGACCCAAGGGGTAAAGGGACTAACCCCAGAATCAACCCCAAGACCTTAAAAATGAGGGATAGAGGAGGCTAGGAAGACAGGGCTGGGACCCAGCAACTGCTAATCTTCCAGCCATCATCCCTATTAAGATTCTTCGGCCTTTTCTCAATCTCCAGGGCCTCTCTAAATTTACGATGGTGAAACTGCGCAACCTTAGCAATGACTTGAGCCTCCTCAATACAAACATGATGCTTCGTCTTTTCGGCATGTTCAGCCAGGGCTGAGGACTTGGCCCTCCCATGCCTTAAGTCAGCCGAATGCTCGCTCATCCTATGCTTGATAGAGCGACCTGTCTCACCAATATATGGTGTCCCACAGGAACAAGGAATGACATAGACGCCCTTCATGTCTTTTGGGTCGACAGGATCTTTTACCGACCTTAGGGAGCCACGGATCGTACTGAGAGGTCTAAAAGTTGCGGGCACATCGTACCTCCTCAGAATCCTGGCAATCCTATCAGTGGTCCCTTGGATGTAAGGCAAGTTAACCCCCATGACACGATCTTTAGGATCCCTTTGGATCGAAGGCTCCTTCTTAGCCTTTAGGAAGGCTTTTCGACCCAGGTGTCTATTGTAACCATTCTTCTCAAAGACATCTAGGAGATGAGCCTTCTCAGATTCCAAGCTCCCTTCATCCGAAATTGTAACAGC